>JBBJLS010070949.1:0-11477 GCA_037577275.1 Bryconaethiops microstoma | reverse complement strand
CACACACACACATATACATCATATATATATATATATATATATGGGTGTGTGTATCCCTACTTCTCAGTGCCACTGCAGAGATCTCTGCTGCTGCATTACACTCCACTATTACTCATCTGAGCATGACACGGCAGAAAGCTCCGAAGATCAGGCCCAGAGCACTGAAACTCACTCCATCCTGAATAATTCCAGCCTACATAAATCCAGATTAAATCTGGTGAGAGCGCGTGGCGATCAGGCCACACCCGCCGCATTGCAGACGCGCGTCCCGGAGCTCGGGCCGGTAAACTTCAGGGACACCGAGTCAGAAACCGGCCTCCTTCCGTTTATCAGCTTATCACAAATAGCCAGACGCTTCCTACACTCCTGCAGCACACAGTCACACCAGGCTTCTGGACACCAGCCGGCCCGGTCACTATTTCGGCCCCTTTTAAAGGGTGCAGCCGAGATGCAGACGCAGCAGCGTCGGGTTCACCGCTACTGAGCTTAAACCACCAGCTCGGTGGGATAAACAACCAGGACCCTCGAGCTGCACGTGTCCACACCTATACCCACGCCCAAGCCCCGTGGAGTCTCGTGAGCACGAGCAGAGCGGTCCTGTAACTGCAGGCTAGTGAAATACCTGTCTGGAGAAGAAACAGAAGGACGCCGGCGCTGCCTCCGCTAGGCTGGGATGTTGAGTAGTGCTGCACTGCACCGATCTCTCCAAACACACACACACACACACACAGGCACTCAACACAACACATACACACTCCCGCTCCTCACTCACTGTATACGCCGCTGAAAAGCAGAGAAAAAGCCTTCATATCTACTTGACCTGCTGTCGAGCTCCACTGGATGCGCTGCGGTCTCCCGAGGCGGTGTCTGCTGAATGACCGCCCTACACACACTCACAGAGTACAGTCGCAGCACAGAATTGTGGGATACTCAAAAGAGTATGGTTGGTCCATCTCCACGTTGGTGTTGGTGTCCAAAAGTATCCAGACACTCCTGATAATGAGGAGTGCACTGAAAGTAGCTAACACAGGCGTTCAACTGCACACATAACTTGTATAATCTCCATAGAAAAGCATTGCTAATGGAATGGGAGCTGCTGTGCATGTGCATAAGAGATCAGCAGAGTGATGATGCTCCATCTAATAACTTTAAAATGAGGTGGTGTTTGTGATCCAGAACTAACCATCCAGCCTCTGTAAAACGGTCCCTAATAGTCACGCGTGAACACAGCACACAGTGTGAACAGTGTGAAATTCTTTCTCTGTATTTAACCAAGTGAAGCAACGAGCAGCCAGGAACACAGCGCCCGGATACCATGTTCAAGTGGTGCCACTAGCAATTCTGAGATTTGAACCCACAACCTTCTGATTGCAGGGGCAACTCCCTAACCGCTAGGCCACCAGCTGCTCAGTAGCTGATTTTGGCTGAATATAATCAAATCTTCACAACAATGTTCCAACAAGAGGCTGGGTGGACACACACACTCAATGTTTACAAACCACTACAAAGTCTGGAGACTACTGATCAAACAAAATCAAAGAAAGCTCATAAAAAAAGGGTTTTTTATTCAGATATAGTGTATAAGTTGATGGGTTCCTGTCTGTCAGTGATAGGTTTATGTGTCTGATTTATCACAGTTTCAGGCTGAAGCTCAGTGTGTGACAGCTCTAGTTCGGAGTGGTGCAACCATACTAATATAAGCACTAAACACAAACATCATCAATAATACCTGTTCAAAAAGACTACCTCACGCACACATATGGCTCTGGATGCAGTGTGCAGTACACCCAGTTTTAGCTGACTAGGAGACTGCCTGAAGATAAATGCCTCAGACGTCAGCGTACTTTACAACTCCAGGATGATCAGGATGCTTTGTATGTAGTGCGGTGCCGTCTGTAGTATGACCTTCAGGATCAAACCCCGAAGGAGATAATTTGCATCCAGCCCGACTGGTCTGATTTCAGCCCTTTTAAGTTATTCAGTTTGACAGTGAAACAACAGCTATGCCCAAAAGACTGCTTCCATCTGGCACCACTGTTTAAATCTAATCCCAACTCACTATAATGATGTGCATTAGTTTGACATCTCCACCAATGAGATGCACCCGAACATGAACTAGCATAAATGCACATAATTCAGACAAAAGGACACCCTTGGACTAAAAGCCTCCTCTACAAAGGTAATACCATTATACAGAGTATGTGAGGTGTGTGTGTGTGTGTATTGGCAATTTACATATAGTACTGTGCAGAAGTCACGTATGCAAATTGTTTAAAGCCATTTATATCAGCAGTAAATGTCTTTCTGCCAGCAAAACTACAGTTAGAATAAATGCAAAAAACAAGTAAGCAGTAAAAAGCCTTTTTAATATTTTTTTGTTTTTTGTAAAAAGTAGTTAATATTTTGTGAGCTGGTCTGTCGAACATCTGTTAAGTTCTAGATTTCTTCTCAATGCCTCAATTGCATAGAAATCCCATCAGCAGCACACCTGACTTAATCTAATGAAGCACTGATTAATCCAAACCAAGTATTTGATGGTAATCACTATTTACTGTATTACCGTTATTTGCATTTATTCTAATATTAGACTTACTGCTCATCTGAACAGCTTTTGAATATTTCTTTCTGGTGTCCAAGACTTTCGCACAGTTCTGCATATGGCACATTTATTAGGTCAGCTATTGCTGGTCTATAGGCGATGTATGCATTCAGTGCATGCACCAAAATTGAAATAATCTTTTAATCTCATTCAAACAAAGAACATCTGAGTAGCCTATACATTTAAAGCCAGTTTCCCAGACCCAGACTAAGCCTGGACCTATAATAAAAATAATAATATCGAATGGTAATTCACCATTGATTAATTTTTATCAATTTTTGGGAAACACCAGCTAAAATAGTGTCACTGATACAGAATGTGTCTGCTCTTGACTTTCCCTCATCAGATGACCCTTCAACTGCATACCAAAGCACTAAGGGTAAATACAGACGTATGATCTTAATAAAATTGCCATAGAGAAATCACCATCCAGCTACTGTGATCTCTTAGATGTTCCTTAAGCTTTACTTTCTGGTGCCAGTCATCTCTTTTTCGAAGTCCCTGCACAGCAAACATCAGGCAATACCACAGAGCAGTGGAAAAGATGAAAAGGAAATGCCTTTGGATGACTACCAGACGCACATGGGCAAGGAAAAGCAAGATGATGTGCAGAGACAAGCAGCCTCATTTCTATTGGCACTACCAGTCATAATTTGGCAGCCAGACCAAAAGGACAGTGGGCTGACATTTAGTTAATGATACTGACTCCAGACAGTGGCAATCTGATGTGGTTGTTCCTTTAAATGGTCTTTCAGCTTAAAGAGATGGCCAGAAATCAAATCTTCACAATTTTTCCATTATAGCAAAGATAGTTGATCTGCCACAACATGTGCTTCTTACGTTTAGTATGGGAGCTATAAAGCAGGCCTGTGTCTGGTGACGGTAACAGAGATCCTCTTAGCTCCGTTCCAAAATAGCAGAAAGGTCCAAAAGGTCCAAAATTCTGTCTGACCGGAAAAGGTGGTCTTGGTCTGCCTTAAACTGAACCATGGTTTGGTTCATTTGCAGTGTAAACACACTTTTTGGATGGTTCAGACCAATTATAGGAGTTGAGACAGGGAAAAAAAAAACAGGAAGAGAAGTAAAAATGAGGACATTAAATATTTAATTGTAATTTTTTTCAGCAAAGAAATCAAAAACCAACTTGAAAAAACAAATAAATCTGGAGAAACATAGAACTTGTTTTCTGAGAGGATGAGAGAGCAATGCCACCACAAAAAAACTGCAACAGCAGTGTAGCAACAAATAAGAAGGACACCTTTCTTTTTTACCCGCTGACTTGACAACAAGTCGACACCAAACACATGACCATCCACAAACCAATCAAATGTCAAACAGAAGAAGATGCACACAGGTGTGTCATCCAAAGTTCTTTTATTTGCTTGCAAAACTGCAATGTGAAAGCAAAAGTAACCAAACCAAATGTGTACAATGAAAGAAAAATACAAATCTGTTGGGGGAGTTACAGCATTAACAGCCCCCAGTGACAATAAAACTAGTTTACTGCCAGTTTAATAAAATATTAACCCTCAGGACACGAGCGGCACGGATCCATGCTGGCAGCGCAACGAATAGCAAATTGGCGTTATATGGCTAAACAACTCTTTATATGGAAGCTCCTCCGGTTTGTGTTAATGCTGGAGGTGTCAGACGTTATGCTAAGCTTTGTTTGGTGTTCCTATGTCACACAGAACTAAGTTATTGTAATTAAAAATGTGTAATGACAACTACCACTACTGGGGGTCTCACACAAATGCACACAAATAACACAAATAAACAAAAAACAAAGGATTGTTTCCACCCACAGGTGGAAGGGGGTTATGTTGAAATAAGATTTTACTAAGACCCTGACATTGAATTTGTTGATTTATTACATGTGAAATGTAAAACACCAGAATTGCCACACGTGAACATGACTGAATTCAACTTGAGTGATATCCTACATTAATACAACATTGATAGGATCGATCTAAAAACCCATTTAAACTGTGTTCAACCACTCCAGCTGGTTGAACACATTTGGAGTAAACTTACAGGGGCTACTGTGTGCTGTTATGGCGGGCAGATATCATACATATACAAAAATCTGCCCAAGTCACGGTTTCGGAAATCACACAAAACAACTACAGGTCTCTGCTCTAAAATCTGACGTCAGCATAACATCCTCAGATGAAAGGCTTCAGGATAAGTGGACTTGTTCATTTGACAGCAGTTTTGTTCTTCAGAGTTTCACTGCAGTTTTGTGGCCAAATAAAACATGACACTATTCCACAACCACAAATTTACCCAACTGTGCTATTTATACATTCCTTTATTTTACAAACATAAGGTTTCAACTCACACGCTGTTACTGTGTTTGCTCTGCTTCAGTGATAAAGACCAGAAATAAGAACATGTGAACACTGTTGGAAAAAAAAAAGTCCAACCACGAAAAAAGTCTTCCTCTGTACCCCTTCGACAAGAAATGGAAACTTTTTCACAACCATTTCATTTTAAATTCCATGTCTAAATCATCACACATTTGTCTCAAACTGCATCAAGTATTCTCAAGCAGACTTGCATATGACACTGCCATATAAAGTTGGACACAGCGCAGACTGTACCACCCGTAGCTGCCTGAATTTGGTCTGCTCTTTTAAGGAGACGTCATTAAACAGTTCCATAAACTCTGCTTGGGCTTGACTGCAGTAATAAAGCTGTGCTTCTCTAGTAATGAGGCGCAGCAGTCATGCGGTATTCGGCTCTCGTGTTACTACGCTGCAGCCCAGGCATCTGTCTGTTCCAATTGCATTCTTTTACTCCACTAATCCACATGCTTCTCCTCTTCCCATTTTTCTCTTTGTCCCTCTTAGGACCCTGAATGCCCCATATTCTCACTCACTCCTTCCTTACCTCACTTTTTCTCATTCCTTTTTTGCATCCCTCATTTACTCTCACTCTCTACCTCTCTCTCTGTCCTTCCTTCTCTCCTCTTTCACTCGCTCTCCCTGATCCCCACCCCCTCTCATCCTGGTCTATTCTTCACCATGCATGCTGATGAGTCTGGGGCACTGAAATACTGTGTTAGTTTAGTGACGTCCTGTAATGACATTAAATGAGAGAACAGAGGCCTTTAGTCACCGCAGAGCACAACCACTACAGTGACAGGACATAAACAAGGAGGCCAATAGGTTGTAAACTGATGTCAATCAAACCTGTCTGTGTTTTATTTTGATGATAGTTTTGCTCCTTAGATTCAGCCACTTTCACACAAGCAATGCAATTACGCTACAGACAAAAAAAGAGGCGTCGGAGTGAGCAAATTCATTTCCCGCATGATTGATTTAGATGTGCCAGATAGGTCAATCAAGTCTTTAATCAGGAACCTAATACACCCAAGTGCTCCTCACCGAGCTCCATCAAAACAAGGCAGACACCAGCCCAAACAGGACGAAAGCAGAGTGCAAATGACTGAAGTGCCTGTAAAATTGTAGTGGTGTTTCTGGCCGCATCGGCTCTCAAGGTGAGTCTTAATGAACAGGGTTTTGGGGGGGCTTTTTGGGGCTTTTTAATTAGTCGTGGGGTGTATGGGGAGATATCAACCACATTTTTGTCAACCAGGGAGGGATGTGCAATGTCCAAAGCAAACTTACTTCGGTTTCTGCTTCACAAACAATAAGGTATTCATTTCTGCACCTGTTGGACGTGCTTTTTTGTATTTCAAGGCTAGAAACCTACATAACCACTGTGAATACAGTCTACATTAAATTTTTAGGCACAAGCAACAACACAGACAATTCATTTAACATGTTTTTTTTCTGAAAACTGCCCGAAACCCAGTTTGAACTGGAGAAGCCAACAGCATCTGTGACAAGGCAGAGGGTTTGACATTTGTGAAAAAAAAGAAAAAAAGTTGTCCAGTCGGCACAATTGTCACAATGTCCGCGTCAAAAACAGCAGCGGTGGCCAGTAAGTTTATATCTAAATTGAACAAAGGCTGAAAAAAATTGTGCAAAACATCAGCAGTTATAAACAAGCTCTGATTAATTTATTAGCATCCTAATAAATTACAGAGATAAATAACACTCCATGTGTAAAAGCCTTGAGACAGCTAGACTGAGTGAATTCACAGGTGCAAAGCAGGAGCAGACACAGTCAATGAACATGCCATTTGAATACAATAATACTGCTAATGCTTTATTTGAGTAAATATACTGAAAACGCAGCAGGTCAAGATACACCTCATCTCATTCGTTTTGCATATTATTGCAAAAATAAATTTTACGTGTAGTTCGATGGGCAGCCTCATGGTCAGCAGTAAGAGAGTGACTATATTCATCAAGATACTGGAAGGAAAAAAGGAGCAGTATTATGATACATTGGACCCTGAATCAAGCTATCAGTGGCTGCTCTGACAGTCTGTTTAATGGCACAGTGAGTGGCCCAACGATTATCTATCTGGACTAATTGAGAGGCCATTTGCTAAAATATGTCACGGCAAGTGGCACTCATTTATAAATATGTTCTGTAACACTAGAATTTTGAGGCTCAACTGATCCGTCACCCTGTTTGCCCAAAGCCTGGTACATCCGCAGCTATGCATCAGTAGATTAGTCAGGTGGAGAGGCCTAGCAGCAGCACTCTCTCGGGAGTGGGGGAAGGGGGCGTATACACATACACAGTCTCAGACCCAATGACCTGCTCTGGAAGCGTTATTGATGTGGATTTTATCTATCCCTCCAACATGCATGCTGTCAAGGATGCAAGGGTATTTAACCCTTAGCCCTGAGAGCAGAAGAGGAGATTTTTTAATTGATTAAAACACAGACACACAAGGTCTTACTTATGCACAAACACCCTTTATATTTCTGCTGTGTTTTTTGAACAAACAGAAAAATCCAAAATAAAAAGGATGAAATAAATAATTTCAAAATTTGCATCATTACAATTTTTTTGCATAGTATATCCTAATAAGCCCTCAGTTTCCAAGGGTTAAGACATCAGTTCTCACTGATGGTGTAATTTGTTTAAGTTTAAATGTAATGTGTGTGGAAAAAATGGAAGATTTAAGAAAGGCTGAAATGTACATTACTCTTTCACTCAAAGGCCCAATACCAAAAACTACAGGAACCTAATATTATTTAATTCATTGAAACATATAGTACATATGACAATGCTTGTTGAAGGATTCATAAGGTAAACAAATTACCATCCAAAACATATTAATTTTAAAAAAGCAGCAGTTATAACAGAGCAAGAGAACGAAGCTACCGCTGCTCTGTATGACATAATTCCTCAAGGTGAACCAAATTTCAAGAGATTTTATGCTGACTTTGTGTAACATATTGCTGAAATGAGTGACTAAGCCTAGAATTACAATAAATTTACCACTTAAGATTTGTCTCTTACCAAAAGCTTCTCTGTCTACATGTGCACTGCTATTGAATACCAACAGTAATGTAGGTATATGTACTTGTGAGTAGAATTGAGCATGCATGGTTGTCCAAAGGCTCTCTTAGCATGAAACCATCAAGACTCCTATTGAAAAGATATATGCCTGCCATTGAAATGAGTTGGAGATTATTTTTCACAAGGCTGTATATAAATTATGAGCTCACTTCATCCGTCTTCGTTCAGATGATCCTTTGGCAAACCCTGAACAAAAATCTGGAAATCCTGGTGGACTGCCATGTTTTATTCAAGCTGATTTGTAAGTGTCCCATTACCTGCAGTCAAGTTTGAAGTATTACATAAAGCCCTGCCTTAGACACTCTCCTCCAGTGCATACAGGGCTCACAGAAGGAAACAGTCTATGCTGTGTTTAGTGAAAAAGGTGCTTTGAAGGCACAGATTTCTGGAATAAAAGAGAATAAAGCAGAATACCACAGCGCAGTATTCAGTACTTCCCCAGAGAGCTCTGGACCCAGGTGTTTAAAGGTTGCTTTGTGTGGGAGGAGCAGCTTGATGATAATAAGTCACAGACGCCAAGGTGTAGCCTCAGCCATGTACATTCTGAGGAAAATATCCTATTTCCCTTTTAACGTGCTATGTCTGATTACCACACTGACAAAATCAATTGATCTATAGTAATTATGTAGGTTTGTAGGCTAGAGAGCTGTTCTATTTGAAGCACTCCAGGTTTCCAGAGAGAACAAGTGCAAAATGCTCAGTTCAGCTCTGGAATCTATGGATGTGTATGGAAAAGGAACTCTTTCTGACAGCATAAAGGCCTTGAGTTCCCAGACTGTAAAAACAGACTTCAGGCAGAGTCTACACACTCTTACCAGAACACTACAGGTCTGTAAACACATCTGCTTACCAGAAAAAAATGTTGATTTGTTATGTGGTTGGTTGTGTTGGCACTCACTGCCTGTCTGTCAGCAAAAAGTCCCACCCAAACCAAGCAGCGCTGCAAATAAGCGCCTGTAGCAAGAGTTTTAAGCTGTAAGAGTCACAACAAAGCAAAAATGCTTTCTAATCTATCAGTAATGGCCCACAGGGCTGTGATCAAGAAAAGATCAGCACTGGCAGACTTCCTTTCTGTATTACTGATTACTAGCTGAATGTGTTGAACACAAAAAAATCTATTCTTCACTGCCATAACTAGAAACTGACATGATAAATAGCTTATGCTTAATCTCCTTGCTAATTGACTGACTTTGTCAGAGAAGATGAAAATGCTACTAACTTTAGAAATTACATTCAGTGTTGGACAATTTGACAATATTTATTGTAAACATTCATTACAAATGACTAAAAATGATTGTAGTTACAGCATATTTAAACAAGTAACCACTATTTTTCTATTATAACACATCAGACCTAAATATCCATCAGTCCATCTATTCATTTTCTACCCCTTTGTCCCGCACTGGGGGCTGGAGCCTATCCCAGCTGCTACGGGCGAAGGCGGAGTACACGCTGGACAGTCGCCAGCACATCGCAGGGCCACATACAGAGGCAGACAACCATTCACACTCACACCTAGGGGCAATTTAGTGTGCTCAATTGACCCATCCCCAATGCATGCACATTTTTGGTGGTGGGAGGAAACCCACACGGTCACAGGGAGAACACGCAAGCTCCACACAGAAAGACCCTGCGCCCAACACGGAAGTCGAACCCAGGACCTTCTTATTGCGCGGCAACAGCACTAAACCCTGCGCCACCGTGCCGCCCATATGTTTAAATAAATATAAATATAACACAAACATGATTTAATATTATATACTCGTCCATCCCTAAATGTAGACTTAAGTTGCTGGTTGTGCGCTTTTGAACACAGCACACATGAAATCCCTGTTTGTCTTTTTTGATGAAGCTCTGTGTGGCTTTGGTTTATCTTTGCTTTTGAAGCCCAGATGTTGCGCGGCCTCAGAAAGGATGATTACTCGTTCTGTCACAGGACGGGGTCTACACTACAACTGCATGACATGGGGAAAATATTAGTTCAGCAATTATGTTGCTACATATTGCAATTGTGATGTCTTATCAAAACGTATATTAAATTCAACGGTGAACTATTTTACCCTGCATTATTTCGACCAAAACAGTTCACTTCTGTTAGAAACATCAATATCTTGATTCACCTGAAATCACACAGAAATGCTTATCTTGAGCTGTGACTGGTCAGAATACTCACAGCACATGCATTATTGCCACATTCCAGTCTTCTTCTATATGAGTATTGCAATGATCAGTATTGTGAAGGACAATATATTGTGCTGTCCTGGTTTGCAGTTGCTTGTTTCAGTGAATTATGCCGATTAACCTCCAGATATACCTTTACTCTCAGTCTGGTCTGTCTAATAGGGCAAATGAGGTACACGCCAAAACCTATTTGGGTTATGACATGAAGAACCCTGATGTCAACCTCCTGGCACCTCTTCCAGGCCTTCTTCAAGGTACACGCTTTATGCATTGCTTACCTTCCATGACCCACTTTCTCCTAAGGTACTGCTAGAGATTGATGTGTGGATACATCAACGGTCAATCAAATGAAGACCAAAGGTGTTGTCTGAGCTATCATGAGTAAAAATGTGTCAAATTCAGGGCTTCAAAAAAATGCAGCAAATACTATAACTTGACAATGATACTGCGTAAACAATACTCAAACCACATTGTAGAATGCTTTATTTTATGTGATTATAGCTGGACCTGCCCTATTTTGACCAAAAGCTATTTTGACAGAACACGTGAATGCCATAATTAATTAAAACGCCCACAGAAACACTCATCTGAACCATCTGTGATTTAGTCAGGGTGCTCATGTAATAAAAAAAACATTAGGCCTCATTTGTATTTTGCAGCCTTATGTGAAACAAGTATGGCAGAGACCATATGTTGAATTAATGATTAACTTTGGAGCCCTGCAGTAAAACCTCACTAAAACAATTGATTTTGACACTCATCCAAGCAGCAATAAACAAAATATGATTTGCAGTTTGTGTAAAAAGCATACATATGGTGATTGGGGTATTAAAGCTTATATTGGACAATATCGCAACTGATACACACACCTTCCACCAGTAGAAAAGGGTTATTTCTACCCAAAGATGGGGCTTTTAGAAAGACGTGTGGGTTTCAGGACCTTAAGCCTCTGAAGAAAAATCCCAATGTGGCAGACCTATTCAGTTCAGTGATTCACAGACAGCAGGCAGACACTGACCAGGATGCATCCTAGACTAGATTAATACAGAATAATAAGGTGAAGAACGACTGAGATAGATGACTGTGGCAATTGTCTGAGGGGAGATGTCTGGAGAAACTGGGTGTGTGTGAGTGGAGATAGAGGGGAGGGAGGTGAGAGAGAGAGAGAGAGAGAGAGAGAGAGAGAGAGAGAGAGAGAGAGAGAGAGAGAGAGAGAGAGAGAAACAAATGTGCGTTTTTTTTTCTGCCC
>JBBJLS010070948.1:0-11479 GCA_037577275.1 Bryconaethiops microstoma | reverse complement strand
ATTTGTGAATTACTGCTTTATTTTTTTATTCACATTTTCCACCCTGTCCCAACTTTTTCTGATTTGGGGTTGTAGAAGCAGATGGAGCAGGAGGAGAAGGAGTTGGGATGGCCGGCTGGGGCGCTGGTGGTTCAGATGGAGGTTGAGCCTGTGCCTGATGCAGGAGTGCCATCTGCTGGCGCAGAGTGGTAACTTCCTGCTTCAGATTTGCAATTTCTTCCTGCTGCTGGTTCACCGTCGCCACCAGCCCGAACCACTCCGCTGGGCTGGTAGGAACAAGAACGTACCTGACCTTAAAGTTTGCCCTTGTAGCATGACAGAGGAACCCAAGCGCGGAGAGAAGTGAGAGGGTTGGTTTAATCATGCAGTTGTTCTGCAAACGCTCTAAAAGAGAGTTATGATTCCCACCAGAATCAGCGTTCATACTCATGCACTCAGTAGAAAGGTAGTGCTCACGTGAGTTGGTAGCGATGATGGCTTGACGAGACGGAGGTTGACTCAGGGACTGAGCAATGACATAATACCCATTTCCTGTTAATATACTTAGTGACACGTTCATTTCTGGTGACCCGTGTGCGTCACGCGACCGGTGCATGTGATAGTCTGTGTGAGTGTGTGTGTGTACTAATCCCTTGAATCATTGCGTGGTCACCCAGATCTTTGCGTGCTTCTGGTCATGAAGTTTGTGTGTGCTTTGGAACAGAAAGGTGCTCTTTGAGTGTCAGCCTGCCTGCACCTAGGAGGAGACCCCATGTCGCGCTAGTTGGACAGTCTCCGACTCCTGATACTTTTCCAGTGGTAGTGGAGATCTTTTCATGGGACTTCTAAGGGACTGTGTGAATTAACTAGTGCTTGTGTGTGTCTCTCCTCTTCTGTGTTCGCAGGCGGAACACTAGAGATTCATTGCTTCAAGAGAACTCCATGGAGAATGGAGCAATTGTTATGAGCCACTGAAGGCAGTGGGCTCCAAGGAGAGTTGAAGGGCTGTCTTTCTTGCGAGAGTCCTCCAGAGCGAAGGTCCTCTGGGATCAGGACTAGCATTCTAAGTTTAAGTTTGAGAATGTGTATGAGTGTGTATTACAGCCTGGCGCACGGAGTATTGTAAAAAACTCTATTAAACACCTTTCTGTTTGGTACCTTGTTCTCTGCATGTACATCCATTCTCCAGACCCCAGCATGACAGATGACCATGCCCACCACCACATGGACGCAGCCGCAGTTCCTCTACCCACCGAAGAGGACCCGCTACATCAACAGGTGGCGAGCCACGAAAACCAGCTAGAACAGCTCATGAATGTGGTTGGGCAACTGGTGCAAGTTGCCCGACTACATTTGCACTGGACCCGGCGAGTCCAAGATGGCAGCCCCCACAATGACAATAACACCGCGTTCAGCTCCAGCATCTCCAGCTCCTCCAGCATCTCCAGCATGCCGTCTAATTTCTCCGGTGAGTTGTCTGCACCCTGGCTATTTTTCATCCGGCAGGGAGCTCACTAGGGTGCAGAACTACACGGCGGAGTTCTGCACCCTGATGGTCCAGGCTTGGAGGAGTGACTTGGTTCTCCGGACCAAGTACCACGAGGGTCTGGTCCCCCACTTGAAAGCCGAGCTGTCCCGGGTCAAGCTTCCCGGAACACTGGAGGGCCTGATACAGTTCAGCCTCCGTTTGGAGCTTCACCTTAGCCGCTCAGCTCTCTGCGTAAGCCCAACTCCAGCCAGCTCAGCTCCACTCAGCCCAGCTCCAGCCAGCTGAGCTCCACTCAGCCCAATTCCATTTAGCCAAACTCCAGCCAGCTCAGTTTTAGACTGCCCAGCTCCACTTAGCCAAACTCAGCTCCAGCAGCCTTCTCAGCAGCTCCAGCAGTCAGCTCAGCAGCCTTCTCAGCCGTTCCACTCCACTCCAGTCACCCCAGCAGCCTCCTCAGCTGCTTCACTCCACTCCCGCCAGCTCAGCAGCCTTTGCCATGGCCCCAGCCACAGCGAATGCTTCTGAGCTGGCTGGAGCCATGGCGAAGGCTGCTGAGCTGGCTGGGGCCATGGCAAAGGCTGCGGAGCTGGCAGGAGTGGAGTGAAGTGGCTGGGAAGGCTGCTGGGTTGACTGCAGTGCCAGCCCAGAAGCCATCGCCACAGTTCCATCCATCAGCCTAAACTTTTCTGTGTCTCAAGTGTGCAGCAGCTCTCTCCCCGTGATTCTTGCACCGAATTTCCCGAGCTGTACCCATCCCCACACCAGCTGCCCAAGCTTCAGTGCCCGTCCCTGCATCGGCCACCCAAGCTCCAGCACCCGTCTCCGCACCGGCCCCCCAAGTCTCAGCTCCTGACCCTGCACCGGTTCCTGTACCGGCTGCCTCAGCTCCTGACCCCGCTCCGGTTCCCGCACCGGCCTCCTCAGCTCCTGACCCCGCACTGGTTCCCACACTGGCTACGTCAGCTCCTGACCCTGCAACAGTCTCCGCGCAGGCAGCCTCAGATCCTGATCCTGCACCGGCCACTTCAGCTCTTGACACTGCTCCATTCTCTGTACTGGCCTTCCCGCCTCCAGCAGTCGTGGCTTCTGTCTCAGTGCCAGCTCCAGCATTCATGGCTCCCGCCCCGGTGGTCACCTCCTTCACCGCCTCATCCACCACCGCCTTGGAGGTGGACTTTGGTGTTCCCTCATCCTCCCCCCCTGTTGTGGGGGCTGGGAGGTCCGTTTAGGCACCCCAGAGTGGCACCTTTGGAGGGGGGGATACTGTCACGATTCCATTCAGAGTCCGCTGATTAGCCCCTGGCTTTTGAACTTAAGGTGCTCTGTCCTCAGAGGTGGTGTGGAGCACCTGTTTCTGTTCACTTTGTCTGGCCCCCATGCCTGGTTTTGGTTCATTTTGTTGCTATGTTTAATAAAACGTCTCATATCATGGAAGTCCGCATCTGTGCCTCCATCTCCTTTCCTCTGTTCAGACAGGACTGGTTCGTGACAGATGTAAAGGGAGCTTGATCCAGGAGGACAGTTCGTAGGGGGCTCTGGTCGGAAGGACAGTGGTGGGCTTCCCGCTGAGGTGCTCCCTGGAGGGGGCCTTGCTTACGAGGTCAGTGAGAGACCATGCTCATTAGCGTCGAGACCACATTCATTAGTGCTGCGACCACGCTTACTAGCGATGCGAACACGCTCACAAGCGCCGAGACCATGCTCACTAGTGCTGAGACCAAGCTCCAGAGACCTGTGCCAGCATCTATGAGATGGCTGCAGCCTCCCATGCCTGCCCTTCGGCTGCTTGCTCCAGCCCCAGGTAGTGTAGCGGTGGCTAGGACAGAGATGAGTGCTGGCAGCTCGGAGCTAGTGGATTTATTAGGAACTTTAGAGGAGCCACCAGGCTCTTTAGTGGAGCCCTTAGAGCCCACAGCAGAGGGGCCTGTAGCCATAGCAGAGGGGCCCATAGCAGCCACAGAGGGGCCCGTAGCAGCCACAGAGCAGCCTGTAGCAGCCACAGAGGGGCTTGTAGCAGCCACAGGAGCTGGGGGTCTTCCCCTTAATTTTTTTTTTTTGGGGGGTGGGGGTACTGGGGTCTTCGAGAGGAAGGGCTCCCTGCTTCCCTTTGCCTCTGCCTCCCCCTCCTCCACCTTTGGGTGTTCCATGGAGTTTTTGGGTGTTTGGTGGTGCGCTTTAGGAGGGGGAGTACTGTCAGTCCTGGGGACAGTGATGGTGGGTGGCTGCTAGAGGAATTCCAGGCATGAGGTTGGTGATGTAATTAGTCTCAGCTGCCGGTGTGCTCAGGAGGGAATTAGTGGTGTATATAAGTTCAGTTTGGGTGGACCTGGGTTGTGGGTCCACCGTTGCATTTAATCTTGCCTTGAGGTGAAGTCTCCTGACTCCTTTATGTTACTGTAAAAGATCTTGGAGTTTTGGTCCTCAAGCCTTTTGTGTTTCTTTTATTGACAAAGAATCTAAAGCATTCTAAAGAAACTTCTGCCTATGCGCCTGCTATCCGGGGGGAGACAAGGTCAGCGGACGTGACAGTAAAAGTTCATACATTTCTATATAGTTTTAATGTTAGTTTTCTTCATTGTCTTTGTTCCCATAAGTATGCTCCCATAATTTGTTATTAACTTTTTGTTGTCCTCAACTTTCAGTCATCTTATGCTCTAGTCTATTCATGAACACACCACCATTTAAGGTTCCACTGTGCAGGAGAACTCAATGAAAGCAAACATTTTTTTTATTATTTTCCCACTATTTTACTATTATGAATGTTAATGGTAAGACCCCAGGAGATGTGTAGATTAAATAAATAAATATATTTGTGGTTCCTATAACTTCCCCTGAGAAGAAATCAGAGTCGCTAATTCTTAAATACTAGTGAGTTACCTTGAGCTTTTTTGACGACTATTGAACTATTTTCATTGATCTACAATGCCATCAACCCACAGACAAGAGAAGACTAGCCAGATAAACGGTAAGCTTCAGTATGGAGTTTGGTGAGCACCTTCTCTGCAACGGAGTGCGGCATGTTTGGTTCAGTTTCTCTCTCTGTCATTAGCATTAGCGAGAAGTTTACTTATGTGAAGTGTGCGTTAGTTGTGTATCTGACAAAGAGTGTTTCAGAATTAGAGGAGAGCATTCGGACATTAAATAGGGATAGGAGTCCTTAAGGGAAGATAGCTTGCCCCTGACTCCGTACAATGTCTCAGGACCTGAAACTGTCTCCGGACCTGAAACCTGAAACTGTTAGCTAGTCATAGGTATGAGAGTTTAGTGTTTCATGTAGGGGCTACTGACATTGCAGCAGTCAGAGCTCACTAAGAGTAGTGTTAAAGAGGTGTGTAAATTAGCCTAGACTATGTCTGATATCATAATCTGCTCTGGCCCTATACCAGTGTACTGTGTCCCTGAGGCTAAGAGCAGGGCACTGAATTGCTGGATGTACAAGTAGTGCTCTGAAAAAAACGTGGGTTTTATTGAGAACCAGAATGAGAAAACTTTATTGATTTCTGTGGAAATTGCTTATGTTATGACTGCAGATACAGAGACAGAGACAAGAACAATATAAAATATAAAGTCTTACTAAAATCTAAACAAAAAAATCTGTAGAAAAATATTGTAGCTCAATATGAAAATACACTGTGCTATATACAGAAATGCTTGATATGTATACTATAGATATTAGTAACACAGTTGTGTGAAACCTACTGACAAAATTGGTAGTTTGGAGTAAGTTATTGCACTCAGTAGAAAATCCAGTAGTAATATTAAGTAATAAGAAGTAATATTGACATAAGTAGTGATATTGCACATGAAGACTACTGCATGTAAGATACTGCACGTAATGAAATGATTGTGCATCCATTTAGAAAACATCACATGATATTGCACATGGTAAGACAACTGCACATGAGATATTGCACATAATGGCAATATTTAACACCCGATAAGAACAATGCACAGTATTCCACATAGTAGGCTGTTGTACATCATAGCAAGAAAAATGCACATTGCACTTCACATAATGATAGTTATTTAACCCAGTAAGAAAAATAAGCAACTGTCACAAGGATGAGGTGAACAGGAACGTATCTTGCCAGGAGTTCGCCTGTGTAGTGTGAAGGATGGGTTGGTGGATTCACGCACTTTAATCTGTGAACGCTCTAACAGAGTGATGACTCCCACTGGAACCAACGTTCACAAACATGCACACAGTGGTATGTGTAGTGAGTACTCACAGCTTCCAGAGATGATGACTGAGGAGCGAGTAGGAGACTCAATGACTGAGCAACATGGATCCACCTGTTTCCTGTTTATATACCCTGTGACGTGCTCATTTCCTTGGACCCATGTGCGTCACATGACTGGTGCATGTGACAACAACAAAAAGCAACAGGCTATTGCACAGATTATTTTGTGGATGTGTGACAGAGGAAAGAGTTGTAGAGTCTGATGATGGTGGGAAGGATAGATTTCCTGTGCCATTCAGAGGAGCATTTTAAGCTCATGAGTCTGTGGCTAAAAGTACTTCTTAGTTCTGGCACCACACTCTGGACTAGGTGATCAGCATTGTCCATGATTGACTGGAGTCTAGACAATGTTCTCTTTTCAGCCACAGTTTCAGTGTTGTCCAGTTCCTCACCCACCACTGAGCCAGCTTTCCTAATCCATTTATTAAGTCCCTTTATGTCTGACACTTTCATGCTACCACCGAGCACACCACATCACAGAAAATGGCACTGGCCACTGAACACTCATAGAACATCTGCAACATGGTGTTACAGACTCTAAAATATTGATGTCTATGAAGGACGTACAGCCTTCTTTGAGCCCTCTTGTATGTGGCCAGAGAGTTCTTAGACCAGTGCAGCTTGTTGTCAATGTGTACACTCAGGTATTTGTAGTCCTGAACAATCTCCACATCCACCCCCCTAATGGACCAGGGAGTGACAGGAGAACATGATTTTCGCAAGTTCAGCTCCAGTTCTTTGGTCTTTTGGATGGTGAGCTGCAGCTGATTCAGCTGATTCTTGAACTGGGCTGGCTGAATGGTATTGAAGGCACTGGAAAAATCGAAGAACATATTCCTCAGTGATGCACTTGGCTTGTCAAGATGGCTGTAGACACAGTGTAGCAGGTAGATGATGCCATCATCCACTTCAATCTTGGCCTGGAAGGCGAACTGGAGGGGATTTTGTGCTGAGCTAACCAGAGGGCAGAGGGTGTCCAGGACCTGAAGGTCTCTTAAAGACCTTCATGTTGTGTGAGGTGAGTGCAAATGGCCTGTAGTCCGATGGGGCACTGAGTCACGCCTTTTTTGGTACAGGCACCAGACACGATGTTTTCCACAGCACGGGTACGTTCTCGGTACTGAGGCTCAAGTTGAAGATCCTCAGCAGTACTCCACATAGCTGGGAAGTGCACAACTTCCCAGCTATGTGGACATGGCACTTTGGCCGAATGGAGTCTGCGTAATTCTCTCCTCCCTTGGTCCTCTGTGATGGTGATGGATGGTCTATGGGTTTCGGAGTAGTCATTAGCAGGAGGAGAGGGGGTGGAAACTCTAGCTGGTATGATGGCTGGAGAAGGAGAAGGAGAGTGGTAGGATGGAGAGCTGCAATTTGGCGTGACACTGATGGAGGGAGCAGGTGTACTGGGTGCAATGAAGGCTGTGCTGGAGCTGGAGATGCTGGAAAGAGGCCTGCTGCTGTCATGGAGAAAACTGGAGCAGGAACCCAAGTCTAAAACTTTTTTCTAAGTAAAAAATGGTCCTTGAGAGCAGTGATCAGTTGCTCTCTCGGGCAGATCTTACACTTCGATTATATAAACCTTCAGGGTATGACACACTCTTTTTGTGCACCAGTTGTCACTAGTCCATGGCAAGCACTTTTTAATGACTCTTTGATGTTCAGACTTTCCCAACAAAAGAGGTGTCACTAATTTACACAAAGACAGATGTTTTCTTGCTTTAAGTCTGAGAACTTTGTGAAAAAGGCATTCTTGGCCCAATTCAAAGGTTAGTGGGCCACAGGTTGTGCAACATACGGTCGAAACATACACCATGCCTAAAAGAGATTAAGAACTTTTGCAGCCTCTGTGTCTAAATATATGCTGCATTAAAGTGAATGGGAGTGAAAACATGCTATATTAACTAAAATGTTTGTCACTTAAATCTTCATCACTTCCAACCCTGTTAAAAAACAGGTTAAACTCATTGTGCCTCTCCTCATCATTGTCAGTCCCATGGTTGCTGGTCTTGATGTCTGGGGTTTCCACAGGGGTTGCAGCATCTCATCCATTCTCTGGATTCTGAACTTTCATTTGATGCACTTATCACGTTCACTCAACTTTGTTGACGGTGGAGTTGAGGTGCGGTGGTGTCTCAGGGTGCTCTCATGTCTATCCTACCCCTAAGCTCTACCCTTTTTAGCTAGGCTGCTATAGCTTGGCTTGCACTCCTTACAGTTATAAATCTTACTTTGTTATTTAAGGCAGAACTAACAGTTTTGCATAAGCAGTTCTCTGTTTTTTTTCCCCGAGGGGAGCCGCAGTGCATCTCTCTAGCTCAGGCCACCATCTTCCCGGGTCTGTAATCACCATGAAAATAACATAACCGACACCATGACATTTTCCATATTTATTTAGTCCTATGCAAATAATTCCTGTTCTACTTTCTTTCAAAGAAGACAGAAATACAGATTAAAAGGATTCGCTTATTGGAAGGAGGAAAATCGTGTGGCTCACTAATCTGCTTTGAAGTTACACTTTGGAGAATTTTTGTTATGAGCAAAAGGTGATGAATAATACACAGGAGATCCTGTAAATGCTTTATACACGTACTACACTATGGCCTTGTATGAAGTAGTTAAAGGCATTAAATAAAATATCAAATATATAAAATAATAAAATAAAATAATAAAAAATGACAATCCCAGTCTTAGAAATCCTAGATGCCTGTTTTACTAACCACTGGACAGCTTTTACTCCCCAGATCTACAATAAGGGAGGGCATAGACATAAAGAAAACAAAAACAAATGTTGTACACGTGATTCAGCAGAATACACACTTATAGTAACATAATCGCATGTGCATTAAAGATATAAAAGACTGGGTGACACATAACTTTCTCTTACTCAGTGTATATATAAAAGAGGCTGCTAGAAACAAACTGTCAGGTCTAATGCTTGATCTTGCCGGTTCCTCAGCCTCTCCAGCATTAACTGTAAAGAATCTCGGTGTCACTATGGATGACACACATATGAGCACTATTTAGCTTTCCTTCATCTACAAAATATTGCTAATGTAGCAGGGTTGTGTGATTTTCCCTGACTTTCTCATTTATTTTGGATTTTTTTTCTTTTTGGTCGTTTCATTCCAGGTACCTGTTATTTAAATATGCACATTTTGTTTATTTATTTGTTTGTTTTTCTTTCTTTGGGGTGCAGTGGCACGGGGCGTGGTTTTCCCCACGCTGGGTCCATTAACTTGCCTAATGCCATTTTCTCTGCCTCTTTTGCGATTGTCCGGAGGCAGAGGTAGGTCGTGCCGTGTCAGACATGGTCCTTGTTTTATGGTTTAATTTGCAAATTGGGTATCTGAAATATAATAGCCATCCTAGTGTGTTTGTGTGTTTTACCTGTGTTTGGCAGGAGCTACATGCGCATGGCTCGCTTCGCTGCCTGATTTTGTTGTAGCGTCCCTCCTTTCAAAACACAATGCAGAGTGAATGAGGGAGAGGAGAGAGAGACGAGATGAGTTAACAAGTGCACCATCTCTCCATGGTGCAGAAATATTAGTTCACGCCTTTATTACTTCCAGACTTGATTATTGTAACAGTTTCTCGTCAGGCTGCTCCAACAAAAATCTAAATCTTCAATTAGTTCAGAATGCGGCAGCTAGAGTCCTCAATTGAACCAAGAAATTTGACCACCTTAACCCAATATTAAGACTTCATTGGCTTCTGATCGAATTTTGTATTGATTTTCAAAATTCTACTTGAAAGGCCTCACACCCGAATACCTCCGTGAACTTCTCTTACTATGAACCTCTGCGGTCACTTGGCTCTCAAGGTGCTGACTATTTACTTGTCCCCAGAATTATGAAAGCTTCCGCATGGGGAAGAGCATTTTCATATGTAGCCACCAAGCTCTGGAATGCTATTCTCAATAACATTCAGGAATTTTTAAGTCCAGGCTGAAAACCTACTTGTTGAGTCCAGCTTTCTGTAATTAATTTACCAGATGAAAGGTGTAGAGCTGGGAGGCGGTGGGCACAGACAATTCAAGTAAACTTGGATGCTGGTGCTTTCGTCCCGCGACTCCTCACGTTCACTCATGTTTATGACGGTGGAATGGAGGTACACCGGTGTCTCAGGGTGCTCTCATGTCTGACATACCCCTTGGTTCTGCCCTTTCTAGCCAGGCAGCTTTATCAAGATACGCTGGAGCTTGCACTCCTCACAGATATAAATAATTCTCTGCACATTTAAACAAACCTAACTCTCTTCTCTGTTGTCTTTGCCTGAGGGGATCTGCTGCACATTTGTCTAGCCCAACTGATCACCACGAGACCCCGGGTCACCACCTTCCCGGGCCTGCAATCCAAAATGCCCTTGACTGGTTTTGGCAGCTCACAACTCCAAACATGCTCTACCCCAATTAGGAGCAACTGCTGCTTAAAGCTTAAGCGGAGATTGTTGCTCCTGATCCTGTTGTTTATGGACTAGAGACTCAGTTACTTATCCTGAAAAGATTTACCTTCACATTTAGTGGTTCCAACTCTGTTAGCCGTAGGTGGCCTATCTCTCAATAATCTTGTTCATGAAGGCACTCTCTTTTTATTTATCCCATAAAGACTCTGTTTTCTTTCTCTCCGGGTCGAACTGAGGAGGATGGGTTCCCCTTTTGAGTCTTGGTTCCTCCCGAGGTTTCTTCCTCCAGCTGAGGGAGTTTTTCCTTGCCTCATCATCCACGTACAACACCTACAACTACCCACAGAAATCCATCCTCTCTATCTCTGTCCTCTCCTCCTCTATTCTTTCTTCCTCATCTCTCCCTAACTCCACTAACCTCTGTCCGTCTTCAGTTGAATCAGCCACCAATGATCTTCTTTCATCTCTCTACTGCTCAATTATTCTACTGTGCCCCTTGTCATCCATACCAAAGCATGTCTCTCCCCCGTCTCCATGGCTGTCTGAGGTCCAGCGAAGTAACCGAAGAGAATTGAGAGCAGCCGAAAGAAGATGGAGGAAAATGCTTAGTGACAGTGACCTTATCAATTATCGCTCTCTCTTATCCAAATTTGCCACTGATTTTAACTTCTACAGAACCAAGTATGAAGAATCTGCATCCAACCCTCGCAAGCTCTTTGCCACCTTTTTGTCACTTCTTAAACCTCCATCTCTCCCTGTTTTTCCTGCTCTGTCACCAGAAGACTTCACCGTATTCTTCAATGCGAATATTGATGACATTAGTAGAGCCTTCCCACCAATCATCAAGCCGCCTGACCAGCCAATACTGCCCAGTTTCTTGGCTTCTTACCTCTCTCTCTCTCTCTCTCTTGCTCCTGATGTCCAGCAAACCCACCACGTCTACTCTCAACCCTATCCTGTCGAGGATGCTCCAGATTACATCCTCGGATCTAACCCCGCATATCACCTACATCATCAATGGCTCCTTAATGACTGGCCATGTCCCATCTGCTTTCATGTCTGCAGTGGTCACACCAATTCTGAAGAAACCCATGCTTGACTCCTCAGATATCAACAACTACAGACCAGTATCTCTTCTGTCCTTCCTTTCTAAAGTCCTGGAACATGCTGTTTATAACCAACTCAACTTTCTTTCTCAAAACAGGGCATGACCTCACAGTTTCTTTTGAGAACTCCCCCCAAAGAAGGTAAGAAATCTTGGTGTTATGCTAGATGAAGATGTCATCCTTGTTGCATGTTGACCACCTCTCCAGGACATGCAGATACCTTCTTTACAACATCAGAAGAATCCGACCCTTTCTCACCACTG
>JBBJLS010070947.1:0-11480 GCA_037577275.1 Bryconaethiops microstoma | reverse complement strand
AATGTGTGCTTGTGTGTGGGTGTGTGTGTGTGTGTGTGTGTGTGTGTGTGTGTGAGTGTGTTTGTGTGTGTGTGTATTCTATTGTAGTCTAACCAAATCCCTGTTAGACAAAAAAGCTTGTTGATGTTACAGATGTAACCAAAATCCACAGTTCATTAGTTTCCGATGACTGTTTAATGTGAAATGTGAAAGTCATCATTCCTGCCACCGCTGATAATGTGAGGAACATTGTTAATGCAGTGCATTTGGCTGGATTTTCACATCTTATTTGTCAACAATTTAGCAAATCTGATTCAGCAATTTAGCTAAGTCTGAGCACACAACCAGCCATGTGGTCTGGTCCAGCAACTTTCTGTGAGTTAACTCTGAGCAGAGATTTCCTCACACCAGCCATGGCCAGACAGAGAACCTGGTTGTTGGGGGGTGGGGTGGTCTTTCTCATTGTCGTGCCGTTCTATGGCTCAAACCATGTGTAGAAGTTATTCACTGCATCTGGAAGGGAGGTCTCACCATCACTGGCAGTCGGAGATGGTGGCTCGTATGCCCTACCACATGCACCGCGTATCACCAGTGTTTTGGAAGCAGCTGTAGATTTTCTGGGCATGTGTGTGTTTTACTGCACTGATGGCCCGGGACAGGTTGGCCCTTGTTGTTCTCAGGGCAACTTCATCGCCTCACCTGAAGGCAGTGTCTCGGGTTCTTAATAGCCTGTGTGGTGATGGTCTTAGAGACAGCAACGTCGTTGTTGCACTTGCAGATGTTGCCAGTCACTGATGCCATGTACTCCTCCAGGCTGGTGGAGCCAGAATAGATTGTGGCATTCCAAAGCATGCCCCTGACAGTGTGCTCAAAACAATCCTGAAGACCAAAGATGGCTCCTGGGGGCCAAGTTTTCACCACTGAGGTTCCTTTGAGCAAGGTACCATCCCCAGACTCTGCTTCCCCACACACTGCGCCCTGCCCGCCCACTGCTTCACTCGGTGAATGGGGTAAATTGGTTAAATGGGTTAAATACAGAGAGGAATCTCACACTGTTCACACTGTGTGCTGTACTATGATGTGTTCACACATGACAAAAATGGGCACTTTACACTTATATCGGACGATTAGCCTCTGTACGTAATAGAGACGTGGTCTGAGTAGCTGAGTAGCTCAGAGTGGTGTGCACCAGTGATCTTTGTGTAAACACAGTCCAGCACGTTCAACCGTCTCATTGCAGAGACCACATAAGGACAAAATGTAGGGACAACTGGTTGAAATGTCTGGTGACAACAAACAGTCCATCTGGGTGTGAGTTTTGGAGCTCAGTGATAGCTCCAGGAAGTTCAGCCAGCGCTTTGTCTGTTTTAGCGCTGGGTGGGATGTACACTATTGCAGAGCTTCCAACTCTCACGCAATGAGCGTGAGACACACACATCCGACTGTCTTCACATGCCCTCACGCCATGATTTCTATTTCTATTTATTTTATCTTTCGGATCTAGGCTGCCCATTGCGTTGGGCCAAACACCACTTGCGATCGATCAATTATGCCTTATGCACGGCTGAACAGGCAGAGAGGTGTTCCCTCCTGTGCACACTCCTCTATGGTAGGTGGCGCCCCTAATGATGCTGCACTCGTCGGCAGCTGAAGAAGCTGTGATTGGAAACGGGATCAATCGCTAATTTAGAAGAAGAAGAGGAAGAAGAACGTGTCCGAGGTGTTGAAGACGAGTATTTGTAAATACGCAGACCAATATGTGGCGTAATTATGTTCCCAAGATTAAAATAGAGTTTCTTAATCGTTTTAGCCTAATGTGTTGTGAGAATATTTATAATGCCACGTCGAGAGCAGTGTAACGTTACTAGGCATGCCCAGTCATACTGCCGTTGCAGCACAACTATCCGGAACACCTCCTTAGCACACGTTTATTAAGGCGCACTTTTAGTTTATGTTATTATAAACTATTGTACTTTATTTGAAGCTATGCTGGAAATGTTGTAAAATAAAGCGAGTAAGAGATAATATTACAAATGCAAGAGCCATTAGCCACCATGCCTATTGTTTATTAACAGGGTATTCATTTTTAGTTATTTATGATTGCTTAGTTAAAGAAAATAAACAAGGAAGTAAAGCATAGTCGCCTCACCTGTAATATTAATCAAGAAATATTGATCTGGGCCATTTTGCTGTAGGCCTGCCTACCACAAAGACCAAGTAAGTTTCAGAATAAACTCCAGAAAGTTGTCCTCCAGGAAAAGACATGTTGTTGTGACCGAGCAGATTTATTAAACCAATAGGACTATTTGAATTCTTTCAAAGGTGAGATGTCCCGAAGGGTGAAACCGCTGGCAGGACAAAAGCAGAACATGTTATTTTATTTGACAGACCAGCCAAGCCAGAGAAGGCAGACAGACACACAACAGACAGAAGAGCAGCATTCAGAACAGACAGAAGAACAGGAGACAGGCCAGACAGAAGAACAGGAGACAGGACAGACAGAAGAGCAGGAGACAGGACAGACAGAAGAGCACACAGAGGAGCAGGAGACAGGACAGACAGAAGAGCAGGAGACAGGACAGACAGAAGAGCACACAGACGAGCAGGAGACAGGACAGACAGAAGAGCAGGAGACAAGACAGACAGAAGAGCACACAGAGGAGCAGGAGACAGGACAGACAGAAGAACAGGAGACAGGACAGACAGAAGAGCAGGAGATGGGACAGACAGAAGAGCAGGAGATGGGACAGACAGAAGAGAAGGAGATGGGACAGACAGAAGAACACACAGAGGAGCAGGAGACAGGACAGACAGCATCCCCCCAGGGCAGCAGCCTAGTCAGAGTCGCGCATTGTGTGGAGCAGGATTATACCAATGTGCTTTCAAAAATGAGTGGGCCTCTAAATGGCCATTCATAACAAGGGGGAGCCTCAACACACACTACTGGTGTGCAGTATGCCATGTTGAAAACACATGTAGCCACCAGGGTGTGACAGATGTGGTGCACCACATTAAAAACAAAAGCCATCAGGATCAATATCACGATATGCAGTGTCTGCACCCTCTGTTGGGGGGATGTATGACCAAGAGGTTAAGCTATGCTCTGTGTCATGGTCCTGTCAAGGTTCAAGAGTTTTGTGTTAGGTTGATCAAGGTAGTGTCATGATTGAAGAACTGTAGAGCTGTGCCCAATTTTTTCTGGTGTCTCTTTAAACCTACTTATTTTTTTAGGAGTACTAATAACTTCTTTTCTTACAGACGAGGAAGGCTGAGGTCAAAATGACTGCAACTTTAGCTGAGCACAATGTCCCACTGGCTTTCGCCGATCACCCGGGGCGAGAGTGTTTCAAAGACTCCAAAATAGCTCATGAATATAGGTGTGCTCAAACAAAAGCTTCGTGTACAGTCAATGAAGCGCTGGCCCCATACTTTACAGAGCAGTTAGTGGCAAAAATGAAGGAAGTATCCTACACCCTGATAACAGATGGCTCTAACGACACAGATATTTCTCAGACTATTGGATATGATATTCCATAATAATCTTGCCTCATTTAGTTTTTAAACATCTATGAAGATGCCAGACTTTTAAGCTTTCATGCTGTCATTACAGGAGTAGAGAACCCATTAACTGTCCACATATTTTTGAACAACAAAGTTGTCCATCACTTCCCCATCCACCCTAGAAGAGAAGGGTATTCCGTGGGGGTGTGGGTCTGTCGGTGGACAATGCTGCCATGAACACTGGTCCACACAACTCCATCACCTCCAGAGTTCGAGAGAAGCGCCCAGGCATTTACATCCATGGCTGCCTGTGTCATGTAGTTCATAACACTGCAAAATCAGTAGGGACAGACTTTTCCGACATGGATATTGGCCTGATAGAACTTTGCATGTAACTTTGTTTCTCTGATTACATGGATTGACATGCAATGTTTTAACAGTTTAATTCATGTATTGCAGGTGTCCGGTTTTGATTTGGAGGATCTGGTAGTCGATATTGGCTACCGGTTCAAGGGCAGTATAAATCGAAAAGGGTACTTGACAGTTTTGCACTTGAAAGTACCAAATTATAATATCAAAAGACAGAGCATTAGAATACATGATTTATAATTAAATGTCTATAACAGAGTTTTGTGAGCTCCATTAAACAGAGTACATGGAGATCCTCATGCGCACTGTGTAACAAGGATCCAGCTACTTCAAATCTGCTAGTTTGGTGCCTTACATCTTTCTCATTATGACACTGAATAGTTAACTGTACACATATGTTACTGACAACCTTGTTTTTTGTTTGTTTGTTTTATTCAAGATGAAAAGCAGGCGAGGTCCAGGAGACTTCGGGCAGCGTTCACTGACCCCATGATTGAGGTGTACCTTCCAGGCCAGAATACCAACATTCACCACATTTAACCTCTTCCTCCAGCAAGAGCAGTCATCCATATTTTTGTTACATGATGAGGTACAATGGCAGAGCTAGATATGATACTGCTGTCTTTTTTCCCATTATGGGTTTTGATGCTGCTATCCGCTGGAGGCTTATACAGCAGGTTTCACCCACTGTTTTACACCTTTAAATGTCTGTGTTGTAGATGCTAAAATTAATTTGCAAGCTGTGTGTGAAGTTCATGGTGTCCAGGGCTGCGAACAGGCTCGTGACATTCCTTTTGAAGAAAAGGCAAACCACTTACCAGGTCAGTGTTTGATTGTTAATCATCATTATTATTGATATTTCATATATCAATAAAATTGAAATTTGTAATATCAAAGTGATGAGGCAAGAATATAGGTGGACCTCTTGGGATGCTTTACCTTGTACCTGGCCATTGTTCACCTCATAACGAGAAACCTAGTAAGGTTGTCCTAGTTCTTGTATTAACAATGAGCATCTTGTTAGCACAAAGCCACTGAGCTTCTTGACTAATGTGTATTGCAAATCATCAGCATAACTCAGCATTTCTGATAACTTGATTTGTTGTATCTTTGGCAGGAAGAAAGCTGAATATTGGCTTCACCACCAGGGCTAAGCTCAACAAGTTACTGAATGATGGAGACAGCACACCACAGCAGATGGAGAAATTCCATGAGGCTGCTTTGGCATTTCTGATCAACGCTGTGGACCACACTTTGAAGAAGCTGCCCCTCCAGGAGCCACTGCTCAAGCATGCCAAATTTGTAGATGTCCGACAGAGGACTGAATGTGACATAGAAGATGCCCTTTACTTTGTTGAGAGGTTAGGATCTTTCAGTAATTACTATTTCTTATTTTATCTAAAATATCTTGAATTTTATGAATAGGTAGACTGGTAATAAAACCAATCCTTCGTCTGGCCATTCATTAGTGAGTTTTGCTGGAGGTGCTGAAGTTTAAAAAGATTTGATCAGCCCTTGAATGATGGCCTGTCTTGACTGATGGCATTCTAGCTCAGTGTTCACAACTCCTCCCTCTGTTTGCTGATTGGTGTGGTATAAATGCTGCCAGAAACAATGAACTCAGTGGAATCAAATCTAGACCACCAGTGTAGGGAGATGGTAATTGAGCGTAAGTGTGTAGGAAGGGATGGCCAATGAAAAGGCATTTTAACCATAGAATTTCACCTCATAGAGCCTGAGCTGTCCCTAAGTGGCATCTCTTTTAAAATGATTGTATGTATTTTCTGCTGTTGGTTGATGACCATATATCAAAAACAAATAACTTGTAACTGTACTTTCATAAATAAGTTTCCCCAGCTGCTCCCATGCCTGGTGCTTCAGGAGTTTCTGAAGTACCAGACAATGCTGTTGCCACCACTGCAGCACCCAGAGGAATTTGAAATCGAAAGCTTCTGGGATGAAATGGCTACCTGGAAAGACAAGGTAAAGATTATTTTTGTACGCCAAGATCACAGTAGAAACAACCTCTTGAGCATAATTGATGTCAATACATATGGAGCATCATGGTAGATACATGCATTTTATCAGAAGTTTGTCTGTGCATCAACCTATACTCATTTCTCAAAAGAGATAAAAGAAAACATTACATGAGTGCATATTTCCATTGTGTTCTTGGTTCATTTGGCACAGGTGACAGGAGTAAACCAATTTCAGAGACTGGCTGCAATTTTAAAGCTGGTCCTCGTCCTCCCACATTACAATGCAGATGCAGAGAGGGTGTTTTCTGTGGTGGGCCCCAACAAAACAAAGACAAGAAACAGCTTGGTGCTAGATGGTACCCTGTCCTCCATCATGACTATAAAGATGGCTGACTTGGAGCCCTGCTTCAAGTGAGAGCCCTCGTCCACGATCATCAAGGCCTCCAAGAAGGCCACAGGCCTGTACAATCAATTGCACAAAACCTAGAACCTTAAGACATTCTCTATTTTTTTATGGACATATTGTTCAAACACTGTTCAAATGCAGTTTCTTGATTCAGCACATCTGCTTACTGTTTAAGCACTTTATTTGTTCCTTTATTTGCTGTAAATGTTCTGCTAACTTCTTCTGTTCTGTTCTGTGGTATGAAAATGCCTTGAATGATGAATGGATGTCTGTGCCAGACTAATCTTGTGTCATTTTTGACAACTTAATGTAGTTGTTCAAAACGTCAATCAAGGAGGACAGTATGCTATAGGCACATGTATAGTAAGATGTATAATGTCCCCCTGGACCCCCAGCTGCCACCAGACCCCCGCCCCCCTTACCTCCTCTGTACCTGTACGGTTGTCGAGAACCACCCCCCAACACTGTGCCTGTACCGTCGCTGCTCACTGCTCCCGACATTGGCTGCACACATCCCAAAATCACACTCCAAGGTTTTTGGGAAAGTTGGCAGCCCTGAATTGTTATTATAATTTGTGTAACGTACACCTCCTGGAATGAGCGCTGTAGTCCTGAGCTTTGCGAATATAATCTCATCAAACAAATCTATGCACAGTGAACGTTATGTTTAAGATTGACTGAATGGAACAGCAAGCAGAATTGTATCCTACACTTGGAGATGAGCTAAAATGGAAATTAGTGTACAGATGTGCTGAGTGGTATCCTATGTACCTGCTGTAACTGTGATTTTATGGACCTAGTATCATGTTAAATTATTGTAGGAATATATGACTCATGCATGTAGAATTTTTAAGTACGAATATAAATGGCATCCGCTAAAGTCACCATAGAGTTCAGTGCAAGTCCTATGCCTGCACTGCCAGTAGCTATGGGACTAATTGCTAAGCTAACACAATCAGAATCAGATCCAGGAGGAAACTGCATATGCTACGACTGCACAGACACACAGAGACACAAAGACAAGAACGATACAAAATACAGTATAAATCAATATAAAAGGTCAAAATAAAACTCTCCAGAAATACTCAGTGTTGTGGGGAGGAAGAAAAGTGGGTGTAAATACTATAGAGAATTAAACAGAAGTACTGCTGAAGATGACAAGTTAACACACATAGTGGTTAAATAGCTGGAATGATCACACTTTACCCTGTGGGTATTGATGGACAGAGGAATATTCCTATGTCCTGAAAAATCCCTGGAATCAGTTTCAAGCCATGAGGTCAGTGACAGACATTGCATGTAGGTGCAGCACTCAGGGGTGAAAATATTATGCATCACTTCCATAAAACCACCCCGGGAGACAGTAATGTACTGTAACAGGAGCAACTACAGTGAAATATTTTAAACAAATGACCGAAAGACTTACAAACAAGGCAGCACCGAAAATCTCTCTGAAAGAACCAATTGATGGGCCATTAGTTCTCCTTTTTGAGCAAATTAATAACCAGGCATTCATTAGGGAGAACAATCTAGACTTCGGTGTATAAGTTCATGGGTTTATTTTTGCTCAAATCCTATTTCCTTGCCATGTGAATTTGAAAAAGCAATTTCATAGCTGAGATGGATTTTTAATGACCTAATTGCATTGATGCAGCTGTACTGTGTTTCTATGTGTACCTACTGCTAAATTAAAGTAAGAATAGAAATGCAGAGATTTTCTATAAGAGTTCATATAAACCGTTTATTTCCAAGTTATAGGCTAGGGCATTTCACCGATACCTAAAATTAGAAGAACTACTGGATGCATTGCATATGTTGTCCAGGGGTGCAGCATAAAGTAAAACTTGAAAACAACTGAAGCAAAAAAATCTTAATGAAAAGGGAGCATTAGTCCTCTTCAAAAGTAGAAGTACGGTAAAATACACGTTTTATTTCTGTTCATCAGTGTCATATTAATAGGGCATGAACAAAGATGTAATGTATACTAGGAAAATGGTAGACATAGAAAAAAGTTTCTATGATCCATTTCTTGTTGGGTTTATGCAACCCAAACACAGCTAAGAAGATGCTATTAGTCGCTCTGAAAACAAGCGTTCAATACCATGTTTCACTGAACAATTGATGGACAGAAGAACATGTTTTTATTGTATCTGACAAAAGACATCAGACAGACTTAGAAAATGAGTAATAAGTCAGCCCTGCAGCTTTTCTCCCACCAGCTTAGACAGTACAGCTCCTGCTGATTAGTAATTAACCTGAGTAATTTTATTAGATTAAGGGACTGTTTCCCAAACAGGGATTAAGCCTAGTTCTGGACTGCACAGGGTACTTGCCTCTAGAACAAGAGGTCATGGCTTCAAATCCTACCAAATCTTACCTTCAGCACCACCACTGTGTTCCTGGGCGAGACCCTTAACCCCAAGTTGCTCCAGGGAGACTGTCACTGTAGTTAGAAAATAGAAGTCATTTTGGATAAAAGCGTCTGCTAAATGCCATAAATGTAAATCTTATTTATTGAATTCAGGTGGCCTCTTACAGTGAAGGACAATCTTAATGCTTCAATACACCAAGACATTCTGGACAACGCCATGCTTCCAACTTTGTGGACTCAGTTTGGGGAAGAACCTTTTCTATTCCAGTATGACTGTGTCCCAGTTTACAGAGCAAGCTCCATAAAGACGTGGCTGGATGAATTCGGTGTGGAAGAACTTGACTGGCCACACACAGCCCTGACCTCAACCCCATCCAACACATTTGGGATGAACTGGAACAGAGATTGTGAGCCAGACCTTCTCGTCCAACATCAGTGTCTGACCTCATAAATGCTCTACAGAAAAAAGGGGCACAAATTCCCACAGAAACTCCAAATGCTTGTGGAAAGCCTTCCAAGAAGACTGGAAGCTGTTATAGCTGCAAAGGGGGACCAACTCCATATTAAAGGCTATGCACCTGAGTGCAATGTCATGTTGGATTTTGTGTCCCTGTTGGTGTAATGGTCAAGCATCCCAATACTTTTGTCCATACAGTGTATCTAAACACTTCTTACTTGTAACTTTCACTGTATATAGAACTTGAAAATATCTGAAAAAAATGTTCTGGTCAAGTATGCGATCTCCACATGACAGGCCGAGAGTTACAGAAAACATCTGGCTGGCACAGGAACTATAATAATCTGGCCCACTATTGCAGAGACATAATCTATATGGAGGGGACATCAGAAAGTAATCTCAACTCTGAGACCCTCACGAACAATGAAGAAACGAAAGCTGAACAGTCAAAGGAATGTTTGTGTAAAACAAAAGGAGAAATGATAAAAGAACAACTGTGAAGGATGAAGGTGGATCTATTATCCTTTGGGGTTGTTGGGCAGTGATTGGCACTAAAGTTTTAGAGAAGAAAAATCAATTAAATATCAATAAATCATCAAAGTCAATGTCTCACAGCAAATAAACTAAAGAAGGAAAGCCTATAGTGATCCACACTATACATCAACATTTCAAGAAGGATTAGTGTTTTGTAAAGGTCTTCACTATCCCAATTTCGAGTATTTCAATAAACCAAAACTTTGCCCACTATGCATTATGATGAATTATTTTTGTACTCATAAATTGAGCAGAAAAATCTTGAAAAATCTTTCTACACTAAAATGACAAAAGTATTGGGACGTCTGACCATTACACCAACAAGGTTTTTGATGACAATGCATTCAAATGCATAGACTCCAGTTCATCCCAAAGATGTTGGATGGGGTTGAGGTCAGTCAAGTTCTTCCACACTGAACTCATTCAACCACGCGCTATGTGCACTGGCGCACAGTCATGCTGGAATAGAAAAGCTTCTTCCCTAAACTGTGTCCACAAAGTTGGAAGCATGGCGTTGTCCAAAATGTCTTGGTCTGCTGAAGCATTAAGATTAAACCCTTCACTGGAAGTAAGAGACCTAGCCCAAACCCTAAAAAAAAGGTGTGTCCCAATACTTTTGTCCATATAGTGTAGTATTGCTGCTTTGGAGCTCTGGCACACACCTGTGCTGAACATACAGCACTGATTTGGATAAGAGTAGTGTTGATGGAACAGAATACAAAATAAAGCATGGGATATTCCAGTCAATTATAAATGCCATAATTTTCTTTATATGGAGAGTCAGATACACACCAAGTCATGGAAATCTGACAGTTGTGTGTGCCATTACTCAGCAATATTTAATACAGAAAGTAATCACTCACTAAGCAGCCTCTCATTGTCTGATGAACTGCTAGGAAGACTAATTTCCTTTAGTGCCCCTATGGAAATGTGCAGTGCTGTATAATCACTTTTGAAGCCAGTTTTAGTTTAAATACATGAGAAGCTCATCAGACATGTGATGCTCAAATGCAAACATTGCAGTCAATTAATAATCTAGCACTAATAAGTGCACAAATTTTAGTATTTAGACACTTCTGTGAAACTAGTATTTTATGTAACATAATAACATTACACCTATCATACATTTGATGCTGCAGTTGTGGAGATGTTTCATGCTGAAAATGTGTCATTTGATCAGAAGTGGCCAAACTTTGTCAAAAACTGTTTCTAAAATGTTCATATGCCCAGACTGCCCAGACACTTTATCTCCATCTGTTATTACATCCCAAAAAAGTACAATGAATGTTATCAGCTTGGGCCACTCTGTATCTATGTTATCTGCTAGAACCCACAAGATAAAACAGAAAAAAGTTTGCAAATGCAGTTAAAATGTTATAAAAGCAGGGTAGTACGAATTTCTTCCTCTTACTTAGTTGTGTCGACCCCTTACAGGAATGTGCTAGTGCAGCCACCTAGTTGGTCATTTTAAGAGAAAAAATCTCTTTTTAAGTGAGGTGCACCATTCGTACTATCTCTTGCCCCCTTTCGTTGTGCATTCCAGCACAAATCTCATTTATCCTCTGATTTAGTCTGTTTGCCAACATATTCTTTTTACTTACTTGTCTCAGCTCAGGCTCTACCACTTGTCAAGCGGAAAGCTTCAGTTAACCATAAATTCACAAACAGTTATTTATCCATTATGCCAATAACTTGTCTGTCACAGATGCTTTTCTTTGATAAAACGGGCAAAGATACATATGTGCCAGTTCATGAACGCCTCTGTTGTGTTCCTCAGTAGTTTCTTTTGACTTGATTAAAGTATTATTGTAACGAATACGAAGAACAGGATCCAAGTGCAGGAGAGTGTTAGACGAAAAAGGCAACAAGTCCGTTAGGCAAAAA
>JBBJLS010070946.1:0-11481 GCA_037577275.1 Bryconaethiops microstoma | reverse complement strand
CCTCTCACAATGAGACCAGTTGGATGGTGAAACACTACTAGAAGTTCGTCAAAGGTAATTATTGCCGTTTTGTTTAAGAGAGAACAAGAGATTTGCTTTCTTTGAATTATTCAAGTTCTGTTAACACGGCATCATTTCTCCTATTTTGATATTTTGTCATTTTCTTTAAAATCATACTTTAAAGAACCATTGTTTTTTGGAAATGAGGAGAAATATTGTCAGCAGATCTTAAAAACTAAGGCAAAGCTGTTCAGTTCAATACTCGCACCTATAAAAGATAAAACCTAAGAAACTGAACATTTTTTGCAGTGCTCTCATTTTTTTCCAGCGCTCTATATGGACCGTATGGACTGGAGAGAGAATGGTACATTTTGGAAGTGTAACCATGTTAAACTATACTGCATTAAACTTTTTTTTTATTCAAAAAAGAGGAAATGTTGGTTTTGGCACTTTAAAGTCAAACTTTACTTTGAAGGTTCGTGCCCTGGTGCCCTTATTCACTTATATTTTGTTTGAAATCATTCTAACAAATTTTCTACGGTTTTCAACCTGGGCACTGCCAAAACAGGCTACAGTCCTATTCTCATCCAACACGTTCACTGTATTAACATAACTATGACTGTAAAGATCTAATCTAATCTAATTGAATATTCACATCAGAACTGGACCATGGTGCAGTGGAATAAGGTGGCCTGCAAACATCATTCAGGAATGGCTTGAGGAACATGACAGAGCTCAAGGTGTTGATTTGGCCTCCAAATTCTCCAGATCTCAATCCAACCAAGCAACTGTGGGACTAGTCCCATAGTCCCAATAGTCCAATCCATAGAGGGATCTACCTCTCAACTAAGAAGCCTTAAAGGATCTGCTGTAACATCTTCGTACAGATACCATTCACACCTTCAGAGGTCTTGTGGAGTCCCTGCCTGGACGGGTCAGAGCTGTTCTTGTGGCACGAGGGTGAACTACACAATAGTAGGAAGGTGGGTTTAATGTTTTTAGCTCCAGGTCTTTTGTAAAATTTAATAATTGGCAATAACTAGAACATTTTCAGATATTATTTGGTGTTTATTATGTTGCGTGATGGTACAGTTCCAAAGCTACATTGCTTATTATGGCTATAATTACACATTTTTAAACACTGTAAAATTGTATAACAGCATACATACTATAATTCTGTATTGTCTCCCTGTTGTGTCCCCCCATAGAAGTTTATTTCTATATTCTATATTCATATATATATATATATATATATTTAATGATTATTCATCCCGCCTTTTTACCCTCATTGATGGTGCTGCTGTCGTGTTGTGTTGTGCGCCCATGTTCCAGGAGAACGATATTTTGTCTGTGTACTTAATGTATAATAACTTGACATGATTTTTAGTTACAAAGGATGTTTAAATTTTCTCATTGGCTGTGGCAGCTTTTGTGGTCAACCACGTGAGAACTGTCACGTAGACATAAATTAAATTGATGGACATGCTTGAATTACACTTAAAATGTTATGCAAAATGTTCAAATGCTCCCAAGTTAAATATCCACATACCTCATTTAATCAGTTTTAGATACTCTAACCTTCTACCTAGCTGTCTCTATCATTAGACTGGGAACTTACAGCCAACATCACTGCATAAAAGGGAACATTTTTTTCCAATTTAACATTTTAACGTTCAGAGTTTTACCCCTGAAACAGGACGAAACATATGGGCTCGATTTGAGCCACGGGGAATGAAGTAAATGCCTTCATATTTCAAAAAACTCTTCCACAGGAGAGCATTGGAAATGGTTAAGCTGTCAGACCCACACATATCAATGTATTTTTTTAATATTTACTGTCAAGATAAACAGCTTTAAATACTTTTTTCTATAGTATTATGCACAAATAGTTGCTTAGTAGAAGCATAGTCGTTGCATAGTTGAAGAATATAGCGAAAGAAATAGAGACTTTGCAAACAAAATTTAAAAAATATATTAAGACTTCAATTAGATTTCAGCAAATTACATGATAGAGGTTAAGCAAACACATCCCAATCATTCCAGTGACAAATAATCCAACCGTTCTTTGACAGCATACGGTATTAAACACATTCTAATGGATGCACCACAGGGCAGAAATATATAATAATACTTTCAGTTGAAAGTTAAGATGCATCAGGAAGAGGCTTGAAGCTGCTAAAAGGATGATTAGTTATCAAGAATGTATTTGCGGAGCTTTGGATGAGCGTAGCTACTGGAATTGGGGTTATAGAAAGTGCCTGGACATCAGCATTGCACTTTCAGTGGTCTGTGAATGGGTGGATGGACATCAGCCGTTCTACCGCCATTACCGACCTGCAAAATACAAACATAAATCAGTTGTTTTTATTTTACCCAGCACAAGATGTAGGAGTAGTTCTCTTGGTGTCAACACCTGTTGGCCCTGTGATCAGAGGGTCATGGGTTCAAATCCCCGGACTGCTAGTGGTATCATTGAGTAAGGTACCGTCCTCACACACTGCTCCCTGGATGTTGTGTTCCTGGCTGCCCGCTTTTTCACTTGGTGAATGGGTTAAATGCAGAGAAAGAATTTCGCCCTGTTCACACTGTGTGCTGTGGGCACATATGACAAATGTTCCCAGCACAGTATTTCATTTTTTCAGTGTAAAAAGTGACACCAGATTAAAATACACACCTGTCGTAAAATTCTCTCTCTTCATTTAACCCATTCACCAAGTGATTCAGTGGGCTGGCAGCACCCAGGGAGCAGTGTGTGGGGACGCTACCTTCCTAAGGGTACCTCAGTGGTGCCGCTGGTGGTCCTGGGATTCAAACCCACTGCCTCCTGATTGCAGGGGCATCTCCCTAACCACAAGGCCACCAGCGGTCCCCAATTAGTGTAAATGGGGAATAATGACTGAATCTGTATTGTGATGTATTTGCAAGACTAACACCAGACATGCACTTTGTGATTTGAGAATTTTTTTTTTTTGCCCAATTATAGTCATCTGCAGCTAGCTGTGGGACCCCATCACACAGTACCACCAACACTCGGGGGTGTATGGCAAAGGTAAGCACCAGCCAATGCCTTATTGCTGCTAACGCAATGTCGTTAGACAGTGTAACATTTTGAAGAGCAAATTCAATGCCAGTTCTGTTATATCAGCTGAAGCCCGCACTGGATAGCACTATTCGGAGAGGGAGTAGGTGGGGACCATCCTACACATTTGGAGAGAGAGAAGCCCATTGTGTGGTCTTAGACTCATGATCATCTTTGGCAGCACCGGCGCTTTAGAATTCTTGTTCATCGGTGACAGCTCACATCAGCTTGACGAGAAATTTAAATTTCTGGCATGTCAGAAATCCATTCCATCACCCAACTGTTCAATCTCAGTTCATCTGGCTTGTTGACGACAATCAGGCATCGCTTCTCCTCTCAGCGTGCATCAAAACATGGCTAATGAGGCTAAAATTCAGCCCGATCCTGAAGTTCAGTCATCAACGACAAAATCTGGATTAAAAAAACGCAATGTGTATTCCTGGCTTAACACTCGGTCAGAGAGGGTCTTTTAGCTAGCGGAGTGTTGTGAAGGAGTTAACTGGTTATAAATTCTGAAAGAACACCAAAGTACATTTTATGGGTCAATCATGAAAAATGAACAGAGACGGCAGTACTAACCATTCTCATCTTCTCAGCAGGTCAGGCTCCGTCACCATGGTCTTTGTCCTTACACATCACAGTCTGCCTGACACAAAAGAGTGGATTTTACGAACAATTGAACACTCTGGTGAGCAAGAGTATGAGGATCAGTTTTAAAAGAGCTGCTATAAGACTCCCATAGTAAAACGTCTACATATGTATTATATATTACTATAAAACAGTATTATAGCAGTATTAATGAGCTGAAAATATTATAGACGTAAAAGGTATATACTACAGAAATCTCAGGTTCTTCTCATATTAGGTTTCAAAGATACCAAGTGTGAAAACTTAACACAAGGAGTGTTCAAAAGAATGGAAACGCCACAATAAACACTCATTCTGACTGTCCAGTTTATCAGAAACAGCAGCCTTGTGCTTCCACTCACTGGCCACTTTATTAAAAACACCTTATAGTTCCACTATCCAGATTACAGACTTTCCCATCTGCTAACGTAGAGTTTCAATGCCCTTCTACCCCATTCATCAATGAAGTGGGACCAAGACATTATTTAGGTGGTGACCCATGACATAGTAGCATCATTGCAATATGTGTGGTGCTGGATGAGTGCTGCTGCTGGGGTTCTAACACACGTCATGGTAGGCGTACCTTAAAAATGTGGCGTTTTCATTATTACGTACACTCTTGTACTTGTAGAAGTCTGTAGAAATGACAAAAGTAACATTATTATAAGTAGAATGTGATCTAATAAGTGGTGTTCCACCTGGCGAGGGGGTGACAATCACATTTAGTGCGGTGGAGCCCAGACTTTCCATATAGATTCTGAGACAATACACCCACATCACACCCTGATGTCCACCTACCTCTTATTCATAATGCATTAATATGTGAAAATATGCAAATTACCAAAATCACAGCAAGGGTAACTTTATTGTTGGAGTTTCAGGTAGAAATGTATGTTAATGAGGACAGCTGGTTGCCTAGTGGTTAGGGCGTTTCCCCTGCGATCAGAAGGTCATGGGTTTAAATCCCATGACTGCTAGTGGCACCACTGCGTGCTGGGATTTGAACTCACCCCTGATCACAGGGGCAACTCCCTAACCATTTGGCCACCAACCGGCACAATTTGAAATCATTTTAGTGTGGGGGACACATCAGACTGGGGCACTGGGGCTGACAAGATCCTGGATCCACTGGATGGACCAGTGAAAGTGAAAGGTTGAGGTATGTGGCCGGATGCTCAGGGCAGATCTTCTGGTGTTTGGTTCCATCTGGGGCAGTGGATTCACCTTTAAAAGTGACCACGTGAGAACTGTCACGTAGACAGCCGCTGAGGGGAGTGTTTTAGTTCTACATGGTAGTTAATATAGACCACTTTAAATCAAAATCCTGTTTACAGGCAGAACACACAGAGATCTGAGCTAAACACACTGTCAACACAGTAAACACTTTAAACACAGTTAAGCACTACAGACACAGTTAGACACACAGTAAACCCTGTAAAAACAGTAAACAGAGTAAAGAAAGTGTAAACACACTGTAAACACAGTAAACAAAGTGTAAACACACTGTAAACTCTGTAAATACATTATTAGCTTTTTAGCAGCTTTAGTTAGCAGTATGTTATCTTCTCCATTTTTCCTCCCGTGTCTTCCTGAACTCACCGCTTAAGGCACGATAAAGTACATAAAGAGGAGGAAAGCGACGTCGAACAGCACAAAGAGCCAGAAGTCGAACCAGTACGAGTGTTTGGGGAGAGAAACCGAACTCTGCTTTACCTCACCCGCCATCTTACACACCAGACCCTGCTAACACCGCCTCACACAATAAGAGTCCTTTATAATAATTATATAGTGGTAGTAGCAGTAGTAGTAGAAGTAAAAAAATAATAATAATATAACAAAAATTAATAGTTTTAGTAGCAGAACTTCTACTACTACAACGAATTATTATTATTATTTATTTATGTATTTATTTATTTTTAACTGTTTATTAATTATAATTAATTATATCATTATATTATTATTTTGTGCTCGCACTACTAATGTCACTACTACTACTACTAATTATTACTGTTGTTGTTATAATAGTCGTAATAATAGTATTAAATATAGTTTTGGTAGCACTACTCATACTACTTCTACTACTACTACTACTACTACTATTACTACTACTACTACTACTACTACTACTAATAATAATAATATTAATAATAATAATATTAATAATAATGTTAAACTAAATTTCCTATAATTATTTGGTAAATATATGTTTCTGCTTTTTTCTGTGGCTGAAAAATGAATGATTTGCAAGGTTAGGATTAGAGTGAGTGTTGGGTTTAAGTTTGGAAACATTTAACATGAAACACAGAGTTTGTGAAGTATTTCTACGAGTCTTAAGAGTTTGTTTGGGTTTATTTTTTATGTTGTCCATTTTTTTTTTATGTTGTCTTTTTTGGTCTTAGGCCAAAATGATAACATTTTCAGTATCAGAAAAACAGAATCTGGAAGAAGAAATTTATTTATTTTCTTGTTCGGTGAAGTCTCAGAATTTTTGCCCACTCTGTATATTAAAAATTATTTAAAAAAATTAATTAAACTTAAACTCTAATTCACCTGACATGCATGTCTTGCATGTCTTTATACTGTGGGAGACACCAGAGACCAATTGCAGAATGTTATTTATTTCTCTTTGCTGCTGATTGGCTGCTGCCCTGTGATGCTGCAGTCCAGAATTTCCCCCATGGAGCATCTCGAGTGTTCTCGTGTTTTTCGTTTTCTTTTTCTTAAAGGCTGTATTTTTATTACTGTAAATTAAAGGCATGTATTACTGTATTTACCTGCTTATACCAAAGAAAATGACAGCGCATACCAATGGAAACAGTACAGTCTATACAGGGGTATCATCGTATTTACATTCTAGCACTGCGGGAGACAGCAGTTCAGTGTACGGATACCTTTATATTTTCTTCAAGGGAAATATATTAAGCTGATTTTAAAATGAAAATAAAATGTTTTGGGAATATATATATATATATGCAGTAGGTTCCTACCACTTTAATTGACTTCTTTAAGTAGCATTTCTGAAATCGTGGCATTAATTTCTATATAATTCAATTATCTTCAGACTGAAGCATTATATAAAACACTGCAGATGCTTCTGTGCAGGTAAGACGGCCGTTAATAGGCCCATCAGGCTCCACTAAACGTCCCTAAAGGAAACATGTACACAGCCAAAATCTCCGCTGTCTGTGATTAGTGTGAGTGGTTCGTATCTGAAGTGTGCAGTGTAAAGCGATTCGCTTTGCGTTGGTCATGCTGTTTGCTGCCTCTCAGCTGGATTTGGTAGCAGCACCTGAACTGAACTGTTAAAGAATAGTTTAGTGAATACACCGTACTTAGTATTTACTCAGTTTTTGTGCTTGAGCTATGAGGCTAATGTAGTTAATAAGTAATGGTACAAAGTTATGTACTACAACTCACTGGCCACTTTATTTGAAACACCAACCTTGTTCTTTCACTCACTGGCCATTTTTTTAGAAACACCTGTCTAACGCTTCCACTCACTGGCCTCTTTATTAGAAACACCATCCTTGTGCTTCCACTCACTGGCCTCTTTATTAGAAACACCATTCTTGTGCTTCCACTCACTGGCCTCTTTATTAGAAACACCATTCTTGTGCTTCCACTCACTGGCCACTTTATTAGAAACACCATCCTTGTGCTTCCACTCACTGGCCACTTTATTAGAAACGTGCTTCCACTCACTGGCCACTTTATTAGAAACACCTGTCTAACGCTTCCACTCACTGGCCTCTTTATTAGAAACACCATCCTTGTGCTTCCACTCTCTGGCCACTTTATTAGAAACGTGCTTCCACTCACTGGCCACTTTATTAGAAACACCTTCTTTGTGCTTCCACTTACTGGCCACTTTATTAGAAACACCTTCTTTGTGCTTCCACTTACTGGCCACTTTATTAGAAACACCATCCTTGTACTTCACCTATTTGGTCACTAATACAGACTGGGCATCAACAGATGGGCTACAGTCTAACCGTACTCCACTATGGTGAAGTATATGGGAGGGGTTTCTAATAAAGTGGCCAATAAAGTGTAGCATGTCATATGTGTTGAGGCTGGGCTTACTGCTGTCAGTCACATCTTTGCTTGGGATTTCATTATAAAGGCCCCAGTCGGATTGGTGTGTTCTCGATACTGAAGCCCAAGAGGAATGTGGCTTGGCTCGGGGCGGTGTTGTGTTTTCGACAGTGTGGAGTGTGATGAGGGTGTGTTTTTCTGCAGAGACTCCGCGTGTGATTAATTAGTGCATGCAACGCTTCATTAGGTTTGTGGCCTAAAGGTGAAATTTTGGCTTTTGGGCGGAAAAAATAGCTTCCATGGACATCAAGCTCATGCATGTCTCTCTCTCTCTCCCTCTCTCTCTCTCTCTTTCTCTCTTTCGCGCTCTCTCTTTCTCACTGTTGCAGTAATGATGCAATCCATCTCCCCCATCTCTCTCTCTCTCTCTCTCTCTCTCTCTCTGTGGAGGAGGAAATGAGGTAGGAACAGAATTGAATCTCCCCGCTCACATTGATCACCAACTCTTTCTCCTAATGTTCATCTACCGCCTGACACTAACCAGCTCCAGTCTGTGGCCTCCCTGGACAAAACGGATAAATATTAAAAAGAACATTTTTTCCCTTTTTGTAAAGGGGACATATTATGCAAAATTCATATTTTGCATCCTTTTGTATTTCCATTTGTGTCTCTACTACTCCTATAAACACTCCAAGTGCAAAAAACATCATTTTGAAAGGGACTGGAACTGTCAAGAATAGAGCTGGTGAGACTCTTTATGTGAGAGTGATTTTGTGCAAAGAACTTCATGAAGATGTTTTGTAGCCCATAGACGTATTATAACTAAAGCGAGTTTTGCATAATATGTCCCCTTTAAATATATTCCTGTTTAAGAATATGCTATGACAATAGGTCTGCTGGACTATTTGGATTCTCTAATGCATCAATACTACTACTACTACTACTAATAATAATAATAATAATATTAATAATAATAAGTTTCCACATGAGTGCAGGACTTTCACCGAGGCGACCCCACTGGTGGCCTAGTGGTTAGGGAGTCGTCTCTGTAATCAGAAGACTGAGGTACCCTGGAGTAAGGTACCGTCCCCACACACTGCTCCCCAGGCGCCCCTCATTGGTGGCAGCCCCCTGCTTCACTTGGTGAATGCATTAAATACAGAAAAACTAATTCACATTGTTCACACTGTGTGCTGTTGTGTGTTCACATGTGACTGTAAAGAGCCACTTTACTTTAATAATAATAATCCTGGATCACACTTATAATCCAGTTTCCATGCTCAAAATTCAATTCAATCAAGAACAACATATCAAAATGAGCAATCATATATATAGAAATAAACATGTTATGTTTTGTTTACATCATGTTTGTTTGGATTCTGCACATAAACATGATGTTTACACCAATCAGCATTAAAACCACTGACAGGTGAACAACATTAATGATCTTGTTACAGCGGCACCTGTTGAGGGGTAGGAGATATTAGGCAGTCGATGTGTTGGAATTGTGCGAGGGCCAAACTACGGCTGGACGACTGGATCTGTGCATCCCCAAAACAGCCCGTCTTGTGGTCGGTACCTACAAAAAATGGATGGACGACCAGTGAACCAGCGACAGGGTCAAGAGTGCACGGAGCTCATCGATGTGCATGGGGCATACATTTCATTCTGTCTGTGAAAGTTATCAGAACACACAGTACATCACAGTACATCACAGTTTGTTGTGTATGGTGCTGTGTAGCTGCAGACCGTTCAGAATACCCATGCTAACAATTGCCCACCACTGAAAGCACCTACAATGGGCATATGAGCATCGGAACTGGATTATGGCACAATGGAAGAAGGTGGTCTGGTCTAATGAATCATGTTTTCTTTTCTATCATGTGGATGAATGGAGCATATTCCTGGGGAAGATATGGCCCCAGGGTCAACGGAGGCAGTGTGATACTCTGGACAACGTTCTGCTTGGAAACCTTGGGTCCTACATCCATGTGGATGTTACTTTAACATGGACCACCTACCTGAACATAGTTGCATACCGAATACACCACTTTATTTCAGGATAATACGTCCTACTGCACTTTAAACATTGTTCAGGAACAGTTTAAGAAATAATCACAAAGAGTTCAAGATCTTGACTCGGCCTCCAAAATCTCCAGATCTCAGTCTGATCGAGGATCTGTGGGATGTTCTGGACAAACTAGTCTGATGCTTAGAGGTCATACCTTTCAACTTACAGTACTTGAAGAATCTGCTGCAAGGTCTTGGTGCAGAAACCACAGCACAGATTCAGAGGTTTTGTGGAGTTCGTGACTCAACAAGTCACATGTTTTTTGGAGGTACAAGGAGGACCTTCACAATATTAGGCCATTAGTTTTAATGGATGATTGCCGAGGAGCTCAAAAAGGGAGAGATAAACGAATGCATACATCAGAATGTTTAAATGCCTGAATCCCTTTTTGATTAAGTAAATTAAAAATTTAAAAATAATATTATTTTATAGTGAGCACTTCAGGTCACTCACAAAATCAATTAGAAAGAACATGTTGGAACAAACAAAACAACAAAATAAACAGCAGGAGTCTCAGCAATTATTAGGATAACAGAAGTAAACAGTCAATCAAATTGACGCACAGCACAAGATAACACTCATAAAAACCATACGTAATTATTCACACACATTTTCTCCTGTTTTCATGTGTTCTGCTTAGATCACGTTTCGTAAAGACGGCAAATTACAAGTACTGGCATTAATAAGTGGGCCGTATTTTGATGGTTCGTTTCTTTGTTGTTTATTTGTGTTGTGGTCCTGGATGAACTGTACCTACATCCCACTGTACTGAACAGGCTCCTCTGCATACGAGCGAATGCCAGTGTTTTAAATAAAACCACTTTTACTTTTGTGCCAGAGAGCAACACTAGAGAGCAACACACACTCCCCCCCGCGCCCCACACACGCACACACACAACACCCATGGAAGAGAGGCTGCAAACAATGGCATTTACAGATGGCTAAGCACCTCTTCAATTCTGAATCATACCCAAGTCAGAGTGGCATTTTTTGAAGTTGGCTGGTTTGAAGAGTTGCCCCGTTGAAATAAATAAATAAATAAATAAACAGATAGATAGACAGATAAATAAATAAACAAATAAATAGACGAGTCAGCAGCTTGGCTTGCCTTGAGGGACCATTCAAAGTGCAACACACAACAAATGTTCTGGTTCCACCGCCAACGCCAGGGGAAGAGGAAGAAAAAAAACACAAAATAAACAAACAAAAACAAACGAAACAAAACTGTACATGAATTTTTAACAGGGAACCGACGTGCTAGGTACATCTGTGTCACGGGGTTTGATCACTCCGTAACGTCCCGCTGCCGTTTGTTCCTCTGACAACAGAAAGAAAAAAAAACGGAGAAATGTGGGATACATTAATATTTGAAAAATGTCGGCCTGAGTTGTAAAGCTGTTGTCGCTTCACGCTCGACTAGTGGAAAAAGCCAAAAAAAACGAATACATTCATTTTTGTAGGGCGTCATTTTTGTGTTGTCTCACGGCCGTGGCCTCATGCTGGAGGCTCCTGGGGAGGCAAATGATGTTTGAAAGAAGAAAATACAGAGCACTGACTAAGACAAACAGACGTCTTCACTTCAGCCCATACGTGGTTCTAGACGGGGGCCAGCGTGGGCCAGGGCCCCTGTAGAATTGCTCCTGGCCCCTGTTATGGCCCCTGCACTGAA
>JBBJLS010070945.1:0-11481 GCA_037577275.1 Bryconaethiops microstoma | reverse complement strand
ATCAGCACGGACGTATAATTAGTAAAAGGACACTGCAGCGGTTATGTAGGAAACTTAATTTATTCAGAATAAAAAATTTGACATTGAGGAAATTGCCTCCTTTGTGTAGTCTGAAATGGCGACCAGTGGTCGACTCCAGGGATATCGATGTTTACATCTGCGTGCTATTCGAAGAACATATCCTCTTCAAACAGCACTCAGACGTAACCAGATGTAACCAATAGCACGCAGATGTAACCAGATGTAGCCAATTTTTTCTTCTGAATAAATTAAGTTTCCTATTTTCCAAATTTCCTTATTGCTGAATCTTAACCTAAAGTAGGACTTAACCAGATCCTCCACATCCATAGTTTCTTGCAATTCTGTGATTTTTCTCGAAATATTTTAACTTTATTCTCGCAATATTTCATCTTTTTTCTTATAATATTTTGACTTTATTATCATAGTTTCGAGTTTATTCTTGAAATATTACGAGTTTAATCTTGTAATTTTAGATTTTTTAAAAAATGTGGCACTAAAACGCCGTCGTAGAAAGTAGCTAAGATTTGTCGCTAAGCACTTTTTTGAAAAAAAAAATTGTTAAGGAAGTCTGGAAAGTCATTAGAAATGGCGACAAAGTCGCTAAGTTTGCAACACTGGGAGGGAGATCAGTCCTTTAAAACCACTGGGTTCAGTGTGATTCATTGGTTTATTCATTGATGAGTGTCATGATTCCGGTCCGCGGCCGCTGTGGGTCGAGATATGACCATAAACTGTGCTCCACCCACAGCTGAGGATAGTTATGGGAGGGCTGATTAGCCCCGGGCTTTGTATTTAAGGTGTACTATCCTCAGATGTGGCGTGGAGCATTGAACTACCCTAACCTTTACGAGTCTGTGCCCTCATTCTTCTCCTCATCTCTAGATTCTCTTGTTTGGCCCCCGTGCCTGTTCTGTTCTGTGATTTTGTGTGTAATAAATCTTCTTCGCATCATGAATGTCCGCGCCTGTGCTTCCATCTCCTCACCTCTGCTCAGACGAGACCGGTTCGTGACAGAATGCTCCAACCAACAAAACACAGCGGACTACGCCATTGGGACGCGTGGGAACCGGCGGTTCCAAATGGCAGCTCTCATGACTGCCGTCACCCACCGTCCAGCATCTCCAGCGGAGTCAGTTCGCGGTAAAGCCCTTTCAGCGAGACACCTGAGGCAGGGAGACCAATTGGTGGGTGAGTACACAGCAGAGTTCTGTGCTCTGGCAGCCCAGGCCTACTATGCGAGTTTGTCTCCCTGCCTGAAGGACGAGTTAGTCTGGCACGAGCACCCGGGAACACTGGAGGCAATGATCCAGCTCAGCCTCTGCCTAGACCTCCGCCACAAGCCACTCGACCCTCTCTACAGCCTCACTCAATTCAACTCCACCTCAGCTCAACCCAACTCCGCTCGACCCCGCTTCCAACCTACCTCCTTCTAAGGGCTCCTGCTCGCCATCCGTCTCCCCCAGAAACTCCGCCCCTGATCCGCAAAGCTCCTCAGAAGCTAGAGACTTCATCACCGAGTCATGGAACGCTCCAGAGTCAAAAAGCTCTGCTCCGGAGTTACGTAGCTTCATCCCCGAATTGCAGAGCATCCCTGAAACCAAAACCCCCAGCACCAGCACCCAGAAGACTCGAGCTGCTCATTCTGGGTCCACTCCAGCCAGCTCGGCTTCCCTTAGCCTGGCCCCAGCCAGCTCCAGTGGCAGTTCCAGCTCCAGTTTCAGCTCCAGACTTCAGTCCAGCTTCAACCCTCAGTCTGACTCCGGCCTCCAATCCAGCTCCAGTACCCAGTCCAGCTCCAGCTCCCAATCCAGCTCAAGCACTCAGTTCAGCCCCAGCTCCTGTTTCAGCACTCAGTCCGGCTCCAGCTCCAGTTCCAGCCCTTAGTCCAGCTCCAGGTCCAGCTCCAGCTCCAGTTTCAGCTCTAGTTCCAGTTATTAGTCCAGCTCTAGTCCTCACTTCAGGTCCAGCTCCAGTTTCAGCTCCAGCTCTAGTCATCAGTCCAGTTCCAGCCCTGAATCCAGTTCCAGCCCTCAGTCCAGCTCCATGTCCAGCTCCAGTTCCAGCTCCAGTGCCAGCCCTTAGTCCAGCTCCAGTTCCAGCAATCAGTCCAGCTCCAGCTCCAGTTTAAGCTCCAGTTCCACCACTTAGTCCAGCTCCATCTCCAGTTCCAGCACTCAGTCCAGCTCCAGCTCCAGTACTCACTGAGGAGGATGGGTTCCCCTTTTGAGTCTTGGTTCCCTCCCGAGGTTTCTTCCTCCAGCTGAGGGATTTTTTCCTCGCCTCTGTCACCTTTGGCTTACTCATTAGGGGAACGGACCTGGACTTTGTAAAACTTTGTAAAGCCCTTGCTGAAGCTTTCATAATTCTGGGGATGAGCAAAGAGTCTATAGTTAATAAAGGCTTGGACAAACCTTTTGCATCATGGAGATATAATGCACTTCTTAACATTGCAATATATCATACAGTAGATGAGGGAAAGCTATTTTGGTAACAGTACTTAAATGTCTGTCAAATGAAAAACTGGAATCCATAGTGACACCAAGATTTTTTACACTAGTCAGTGTAGAAGCTGAGGATTGAGCAAGAGAAGGTTTTGTAACATCCAATGTTTTATATCTTTAATGCAGTACTCATTCTTATTTAATCTACGTTTATCATCTGGGTTGGCAGAGATATGAAGCTGTGAATTGTTGGCGTAGCAGTGGAAGCTAGTCCCATGTTTCCGGATAAGCATCCCTAAACAAGTCAGGTAGGTTTTATTGTCATTTCTACCATATACACACAGTACACAGTGAAACAAAACAACGTGCCTCCAGGACCAGGGTGCAGCACAAGAGCAGATCAGATCAGAACAGAACACAAGACCACAAGTGCAGACAGAACAAAAAGCTAGATAAAGAACACAAGATCAACAATACCACTAGACGAGACAAGACAAGACAATGTTCAGTTGTCAGTTTGTAATGGCAGCACGTACAAAGTAAATAAAAGAGGTCTTAAAACAAACATGGCGACACACCACATTTTTACTTTGGGTGGGTACAGAGGATTCCCCATTAACTCTTACTAACTGGTAGTGGTCAGTCAGGGAAGATCTAAACCAGGAGAAGGCTGCTTGAACAACTCTAAAAACACAATTCTGCCTTACTTTCATATCTGGAGAGTCAGATAACATTGAACAAACTGTATAGAATACCTTACATTTCCATGAATTTGATAAATATCTTTGCCTCATGAACATTTTAAACAGGAGTTATAAGTAATGCACAGTGGTCTGTTATCATTAAAGTTAAAAACAAGTGAGTTTTGCCCTTGTCTTTTACAAGATCTTTCAGAAAGCAAAAATAGTCACTGGAGAAAGTGTCACATCTACAGGTACATAACATCAACAGTTATAACCAAATCTTATTCAAGAGTTTAATTAAAAAAGTGCCACAAGTCAAAGTTCATTAGTGTGCTTTAGGCTTTTCTCTGATAATATTGACAGATGTTTGCGTTCAAACCACTCAGTTTCAGATTGATCAGGAAACAGATAACTTGCTGACACTAATTCTTTGCAGTGGCTATGGCAGAAATGAGTGGAGAAGGTTTTGCAGCTTGGATGCAGAGCCAGATAGCATTACAGTGGTGCTACCACCGTGTGATGAAAGGAGGAATGACATTTTATAGTTATATGATTTATTTATTCCAACGGAGCGAGCCATAAATAACACATTATAAGACCGAAGCTGCGGACCGTATGAAATCGGACGGCGGGCCATAATTGGCCCGTGGGCCAGACTTTTATTACATGCCTAAGTTAAGTTATCTGCTGGACAGGATGAAGTACAAAATGGGATTGAAATTACTGGGAGGTTTTCAATAAAACTATTAGCTGTGCCACCCCCTACCGTTTAGTCTAGGACTGTCAACATAGTTGTAGCCTATGTGTGGCCTCATTTAGAGCAACAAACTCATCCGATCTAATCCAGGTCTCTGTAAGACATAAAGCATCGAAATTCTGATCAGTTATTTTTATATATTGCTATCTGGATGTGCTGGCGTTTCTACCCTTGTTATTTGCAGCTGAGGTTAAGTGTCATTGTTATTGTGGCAGTGTACTTTCCTCCCGATGCTAATGCTAAGGAGACGCTATGCGAGCTGTACAAGGCTATCAGCGACCTGCAATCTTGCCACCCCAAAGGATTTTTCATAATTGCTGGTGACTTTAATAATGTAAATTTAAAGTCTCTTCTCCCCAAACTCCACCAATAAGATTTCAATGAAAAAAAAAATAAAGCTCATACTTCCATTAAAGCTCATACAGTATTTACTAGTGTTAGAAACATCAAGAGACCCCATGTGCTGTCTCTATATGGAGAACAGCATGTGCCCTTTGACCTCTTGAAGGGGGCCAGAAAATTCGAAACAATCCACAAAGGTACTCTTTCAGAGGCCTCAAACGTAAAGCAAAGACAACCTTACTTAAATAAACATTTAGTCCAATCAAACCAAACGGTCACTTGTCAAAGATAGGTGATTTTTATGTCAGGAGGTCATGGGAATTATATATAGTCAGCATGGGGAGTGGGCTATTCAGCATCCAGTGTACATGTAAATTAAGTGATACCTGAACTCGTATCCAATGAAAAATACTTGGGAAGGTGGAGACATTGGAAAAGAGGTGGAGATTTGAATATTCAAACACTAATATCATTGTAACTTATTGTAAGGTGGGAAGGATCAATGCTTTCTTATGCCTATAAAATTCTTTAATAAAACAAAAAGCTGCATTTCCCCGACTGCGTTTGATTTTTGATTTAGAAAAAGTTTTAGACCTTGACTTTTGCTCCAGTTTTTCACCGTACGTGTATGCAGAAACATTGACAGGATACATCAACAAATGCACTGTCATCAAACCTGATACCGACGCCTCTCTCCCAGACACACTCAACTCCTTCTACGCCAGGTTTGAGGCCTAGAACATTGAGCCAGCGCGGAAGACCAGGCAACCAAGTGCTGACCCTATCTACAGCCAGCGTGAGAAAGACTCTTGCCAGTGTCAACCCATGCAAAGCTGCTGGACCAGACAAAGTACCCGGATATACTCAGAGCCTGCAGACATTTTCAACACCTCCCTCAGCCAAGCTATCGTCCCTCAGTGCTTCAAGGCTGCCACCATCAGATCTGTCCCAAAGAAGTTCACTGTCTCACAGCTCAATGACTACCGCCCAGTAGCACTTACTCTAGTCCTCATGAAGTGCTTTAAGCGGCTAGCCTTGAGCCACATCAAGAATCTGCCCACACTGGACCCACTGCTGTTCATGTACCATGTAAACCGGTCAAGAGATGATGCAATCTCACTCGCACTCCACCTAGCCCTGTCACACCTGCAACTCCCACATGAGAATGCTGTTCATCGACTTCAGCTCAGCATTCAACACCATCATCGCCCAGCAGCTGATCAGTAAGCTGGACTTGGACGGAACACCTCGACCTGCAACTGGATCCTAGACTTCCTTACTGGAAGACCTCAGACAGTGCAGATCGGCAATACCAGCTCCAAGAATGTGTGGCATTGCCTTTAATAATTCTAGAGTATAAAATCGCAATAACAGGAACTAACAGGATCTGAACATTTCACACACCCCTCCCTCTTTTGCAAGCAACATTTTGAGTGCCATTCGGTTGAAGTTGGCCCCATTTCGTCGCCTAGCCCTTTCATAGCGTCCCTGGTGTAGTTCACAAAATGTTGTTGGTTATAGTAAATATAATTGATCCAAATCAACATTCTTATTTATTGTTGACCACCAGAACAAGAAAGATTCAAACCCCGCCACAACCTGATCTTGTGCTTTAAACTCATCTGATACCATTGCCGAGTGTGAATGTTCCATTTCGGACCAGACAGTTGTTTTGTTGCAAGATATTGAAAAGCATGAGCAGCTGTGTCAGTACAACTGCCATCCCAATACTTAGGAAGCCTGGACCTCAGTCTGTGGTCACTACAAAGCCACCACACATTGTCTCTGCTTATGGTTTGGTTCTGCAGCCACTCTGGCTGAAAACCCAGGTGTCACATCTGGTCTGCCCCAACGACTCATGTCTCCAGAATATTAAGTGTACGCAGCCCTGGGCACGTTGAGGTGACATTATGATTTGTTGTGTGTGTGGTCATCTGGTCCCTAGTGAACCCAGATGTAAGTACTGAGCCTTGCTAGCAGGGTTGCTAGGTACCTGACGACATGTCCACTTGTCTTGAATTTAGTTTAGGTGAAGCTTGCTATTTGAATTTATTGTCTATGTCACGTAATTGGTTGTCTCCATATGTGTGTGCGTATAAAGCTTAGCCGATCCAGAGGATCGTTGCGTGGTCACTCAGCTCTTACATCTAGCTCCAACTTGGGTTTGTAAGCTTTGTGTGAACTTTGCTATAATGCCTATGTCTATTGAGAAGGTTCCGGGACTTGTGCTTTGAAACAACCTGCTCTCCAAGGGGCGGTCGGAGAGCTTCGGCTCTGAAGCCAATCAGGGCGAGGCTGGACTCTTTGTGAAGACACGCTGCTTGTATGAGTGACTGTGTACCTTCTCTCTGTGTCTCCACTCCTTTGTCTTACAGGCGTAACAGTGTTTAGCCACCATACTGGGCAGCTCCACTAGTATGAAGTAGTGGTGCTGGCCTTGAGTGTACGTGGGCCTGGAAAGCTTCGTTAAAGTTGGCGAGGCAGCCGAGTTCCCCTACCTTCAGTTGAATTCGGGTTCACCAAGGGATTGAAGGACCTCCAGGTTTGACAAAAGTGGTATGCAAGCACGCATAGACACAAGTTTTCGGTCTTCACAGCACAAATGCATACCTAATTTGTGACTTCATACTGCGTGCACCCCCTCCACCTCCGGAACCACGCCGAGACATAGACGACAGCGCACACCCCCAAACCCACCACCCTCACCATCCACCCCAGAATCACGCCGAGCCATAGACCCCAGCGTGCACTCCCCACCCCCCAACATTGACTCAACAATCTGGCTCTAATTAACGTGTGAAATTTTGTTTTGTTCCTCTATGCTAATTGTTACTAGTTTTAAAGGGTCTTTTTCAGAGATGTCAGCCCCCAGAATGTAAGTGCCATTATCTTTCTTATTGGTTTTTTTTTAAGGTCAGTATTAGGGGGTTGCATTGGCCTATGCCGCACCTACTAGGGGTGCCTAGTCCTCAGTTCCGCAGTCAATGATACTGCAAAAATCAAATTCTACAACACAGTCGATACCTTCAGTACAATTAATAGTGAAGACAGTGTCTCACTTGTCTTTCATGGAAAAGTATCCATTGGCTCTCTTTACTCTTTTTTCCGTATTGCTAATGCCTCCTGTCTGTTTTACTCCTTTTCCCTGATCACATAAAGTCTCCCTTATTCCACACAGGCCAGGGCGACGAAATGGGTGCCAAGGTCTATTCTCCTCCATATCCCCCCAATTCTGCACCCTCTATGCTGCGAGGATCTCCCTGCTTCACTGGGTTTGAGGTTGGCTCACCCCACTTGCCGGAACCCCCCCTTTGTAGCCCAGACTTCATCCTGCAGCCAATTGGGTGAGAATATGATCTTTTTTTCTTTTCTTTTTTTTTTTACCTTACCCTACCTTATCTTCCTTGAACATTTTTAACTGCTGTGGGAGTACTTAATTATACCTGAAACGGGCCTTCCCACAGAGGTTCATGCCAATGCTTCTTCTTAATTATTTTTACCAGCACCCATCCCCCTGGCTTCACGTTCTTCCCCTCAGGGATCCTCAGACTTATTTCCTGGAATAAAATGATCAGACAGAATTTGCTTGTTTAGCAACATTTTGCTCATATAACCTGCAAGCGTTTTGCTCATCGTTTCAGGTAAAGGGGGTCAGTTCTGGCACGCAATAGCTTAAAATGGTGTCAACTACTGTTTGGTGTTATATGCATATTTAGGGTTACTAGGGGTAGACAATAAACAACTTTTTCCCATTTCAGCCATTGTTTTCCATGGTTTGGACTTTGTGTCATTTTATCTTCCAACTAAACCTGCTGATTGGGGATGGTAAGCACAGTGATTTTCAAATTTGATTTTTAACGCTTGAGCCAAAAGAATTATTACAGTATTTACGAAGCGGGTGCCCTTATCACTATATATTTTTTCTGGTACTCCAAACGTACGTATTATTTCTCTTACCAATGCCTTTGCTACTGATATGGCATCCGGGTTTATGTTGGGGACTTCTATCTACTAAGCGTAATCTCTTTTAGCTCCTAATCTCACCCATTTATCTATTTCAGATTTTAGAGCATGATGTTGCATATTCAGCAGCACTTCTGGGTTTAATTCTGTATCACATAACATGGTTTTGTGAGCGCCGCTTTTTTTGCTGCATGATCTGCTCTGTTTCCCTCAGATATGCAGTCTGCTTCTGTGATGCATTTACAGAGGGCAATTGCTTTTGGCAGTAGCACAGCTTTTAATAAATTCAAAATGAGATCTTTCCGTCGGAGGTTACCATGCCTGTTTTTCCAAAAACATGAACAGTGGAAAAAGCGTATTGACTGATGGTGTAAATATTTACGACTTTTCCTTTTGAAATGCAACAGGCTTCTGTAACAGCAATCAGCCCAGCCGCCTGGGCAGATAAATGTTTGGGTAGAGGTTCTACTTTGATAGTTTTGTCGCGCATGACCGCTGCATAACTGATGGCATTAGTGCCATCAGGGTTTTTCCTACTCGAGCCATTGATGAATAGTTCCAAATCTGCGTTTTTTAGCAGTTTGTCTGGAAGGTCGGAGCTGGGCTTTGTTATCTGAGAGATTTCAGCCAAACAGTTTTGCGGTTCTCCATCCTTTGCTGTGGGCAGGAGGGTGGAGGGATTTAGTGCACCACTCAATAGTCAGATGTGGTTGAGACAATAACAGTCATGCAAGATAAATGTTGATGGCGATAAATAAGTTTTATTTTGTAACAGAATCACAGCAATGGCGTGAGGTACATTCAGGGTTAATGGATGAAACACTAAAGTTGCTGATGCCTGCACAGCTAGTGAGGCGGCCAATACAGCTTGACCGCAAGATGGGGTAGCCCTCCCCACTGGATCTAATTTGGAGGGGAAAAAAAGCAAGCGGTCTGCTTTTTCCCCCAAATTATTGTGTAAGCACAGAGGTCAACCATTTTTACAGTGTATCGTTTGGACAAAAGGCTTTGAATAGTCAGGTAGTCCTAGAACAGATGACCCCACTAAATGTTTAATCTTTATGAATGCGGTTTCGGCTTCTGGGGTCCATTCTGGGGTGCCCAGTGATCAGATTTACCACATACGAAACGCCTATCACTTCTCCCCGCATTTATTCCTTGACCTCCCGTTTGTCTTCCCCATCTTCTGCTCTGGCTTCTGCTGCGAACCTTGTTTCTTTTGCCCGTTTGAAACATTTTTCACTGAAGGGGAAACTATGTAGTTCAATCTTTTATTTTTCTTTTTATCCAGAAAATGTTTCTCTGCATGTTGTGCGTATTCTAACCAGTGTTGGGTAAGTTACTTTTAAAAAGCAATTACTAATTACTTAATGTATTTAAAATACTTATCTAATTACTGTGTCTGAAAAGTAACTTACTCAATAAGTAATTTAAATACTTCTTAAAATTCCTATAAACCTTGAGTGGACAAACAATAGAAATTAAACTCTTTACATAATAAATAATTTAAAAAAACGAGTCAAACATGAAATAGTTTAGCCTTTTAGCTTTCTGAATCATCTTTATTACATTCTATAATTAAATTTAAGTAAGAAATGTAACCTTCTTTAGAAACAATTCCTGAACAACAAAATTATTCTGCAACATATCTGAATAACAAAAAAGCTTAACTTAAGAAATGTTAAACATGACATATCAAGCTGTAAACATGAAACTTACTTTTAAAGTAATGAGTACCATATTCATATGTAATGTAAATCAAGTTTTGTCTGCTTAGCAGGAGTTGCTGCGGTGTCATCCGTCGATGATGAACAAGGATCACTCAGAAGTGTTCGTCTATGCTGCCCTGTCAGGTGCTTCAGTAGATTACGCTATTGACAGCGGCCGATAGTTTTTTTCTCCCCAGGACATAACTTACATATTGTAATGTTCACTTTTCTGACACAAGCAGACAAGAAGTGATGGGAATATTTCCATTTCGTAAAACCGCGACTCGCTTCAGCCAAGTCCGACATCTTCCGCTTTAGAATACCACTATGCAGCAAACTGGCGCGAAATCACGTGCACCTGCACTACAACGATTTCAAAGCAGCAGAGTTTACCTTTAGAAGATAAATTAATTAAATTAATGATATTCAGCTAGTTTAATTATTTAACGCAAGTACATAAGTAATTAATTGAAATACCTAAAAATGAACAGTAACCAGTTACTGTACTTTTTCAGTGGAAAAGTAATTTAATTACAGTAACATCAACACTGATTCTAACATATCGGCTAGTCAACAGGTACAGTGATTGACCATATGTTTGCATATAAGACTGTTAATTTCAGATTTATATCCCTTTAAAAGAGCATTCTTCAACTGTTGCTCATATGGTGAATCAGCTGTCATATTGACGGGGACGGGCACTCTGCTGTGGTCGTCGAACAGCGCGCAGTCGATATCTATTTTCGATAGTTCTTCCGTTTACTCACTCCCTCTCTTCTCTGAGAAGCACGAGTAGATATGGTTTTCCTCCCAGCCTCTGCTACCCGGAATCTAAAGACCTCAGACTATGAGCTTGGTGACCACGCAACGTAGCCCTGGGATCGACGGGTTTTTAAACACACCTAAGGATTCGGACACCCAATCACACAATGCAGACAATAACACAAGTAGCTAGAATCAATTCGCTATGACACAAGACAGGTGGACCTGTCATCAGGTACCTAGCAACCCTGCCAATGAGTTAACCAGACTCTGGTGTGACTCTGGGTTGCCTAGGCCCCTGATGACACACACACACACACACACACTGATGACACACTACTACGTGCCCAGGGCTGTGACATAATACTCAGGGGAGGGGCTGCGTTGGGGGCCTGACAAGGTGGAGCTGACATGACAACAAGTTGTCAGTAAAATTCCAAAGGACTCTTGTTTAAAAGGAAGCTCACCACAAAATGGAGTCAAAGTTAACAAGTAGTTTAATTCTTGCAGCAAGGGAACAAGTCAAACAGTAGACCAAAGTCTTCAAAGTCAGCTAGTCTATCTTTGCCTTATATATGCCATACGTACGTGACAACCATACATTGTTGTTTATTTTAAGCATTTCCTTTAATAATTCTAGAGTGTATGAAATCACAATAGCAGGAACTAACAGGATCTCGTTGACATTTCAACATCCCATGCCAGGTCGCGATGTCCTTTCCCACATTCCTCCTACGAGCAGAGAGCACCCTCTCAAAACATTTCCCATGTAATGATTTTCTAAACTAGGCTCACATTTATAT
>JBBJLS010070944.1:0-11481 GCA_037577275.1 Bryconaethiops microstoma | reverse complement strand
ATTCAATGTTTTTTCTTTGTTTTTATTATTTTCTACATTGTAGATTAATATTGAAAACAAACAAAATGATGAAGGAATACGTGAAATTATACAGTAAACAAAAAAAGAGTTAAACAATCCAAGGTAATGATGGACTGTTGTTTTTTTTACTTAGTTATGTGGTTCTTGCCATAACATGGCGTAGAATCGTAGTGGAATAGGATTAATAACTGTGTACCAACCCGACCATCACAACTGATGATCCCTAACACATTAAGAAGGCAAGAAATTCCACTGATGAAGAAACACCTGTTAATTAAATACCATTCCAGGTCGATTCCTCATGAATCTGATTGTTTTCCATATTAATCTACAATGTGGCCAATAATAAAAACAAAGGAAATCGTTGATTGAGAAGGTGTGTCCAAACTTTGGACTGGTATTGTATTTCTATTTATATTGGTGAAATGTTCATAAATTCACACAATGTCAAGGGTAGGCGCTGTTTTCAAATGGTATTTTTTGGATGATGCACTGTTTCTAACATGCAGAGAAGATGATGAGTAATACTTTACCAGTCAGAAAGAGGCAAGTCTTCCCTTGCTGTATCCCAGTTGGGTACACGTCAAACACGCATGTGTAGCAGCCCTCGTCCTCTGTCCTGGCTCTCCGGATGGCGATAGCGCTGGTGTGTGCATGCTGGCTGACTAGCTCCACTCCATTTTCTCTGGTGAGGCTGCCTGGTTTCTCAGGCAAGTAACTGAGGATGGTTTTGTTGCGGATGTCCAGCCAGCGAACCTGTTTGAGGCTTTCCCCGACTTCAGTGGTCACGTTACAGCCCAGTAAGAAGGGAAGCCCCAGTGTCGCCTGCAGCTGGGCTGGTGCACTGACCGTAGCTATAGAATGTCCATCAAAAGATATGAGCCAATCAGTCTATTACAATGAACATATAACAAACAGAGATCTACAGATCCATCTAGCAGCTGCTTTACTATCATATCCATGGGTGCCGGAACCATTATAGCATTTAAAATCATTCATTTAGTCACCCCTCTTATCTTAGAGGCCCCTGCCTTATTATATCTAGCTGGAATTGCTGTACAGCGACAGTGGAGGTAAAAACTAACTCAAATGCACAAACTTGGCACCTCAGTAGATCAGACCACCTACCATTAACAAAATCACCTAAATTGACTTTTCCAAGATCTTAAGCAAGGGAAAAGGAAGTCTTTGCTCCTTTGCAGTGTTTAGATTTAATGTGAGGTTAGAGGACTAAAGATGACTGACGGCTGTACCTTCCAGTGAAGGGAGTAGTATCAGAGCCAACAACAGGGATAGAGGTGGAGCACACCTACACATCTTTACCTGCAAGGAACAGGTTTAGTTTATTTGAAAATGGAAGCATCTCAACGTCTTGTCAAGGACAACACAATCACGAGTTCCAAATTTGTTTCTGTTGAGGACCTTGAGATATAAGACCAAAGATATCACATCACATCCTATCACATCACATTAAGCAATATAAAACATACCACTCAAATCATACAAATAAATATTGCTTTAGCCAATTGTCATCATATATAAAAAGAGAAATCAATCATTCAAACACTTTGGTTATTTACTTTACTTCCAGTGCATATTTCCACCACAGATTTTACACACGCATTGTGTAAATATGAATAAAAATAGGATGCATTCATTAGCAATAAATGTGTAATTACTTCAGATTACTACAGGAGTTGACTAAGGCAATGGGCAAGGAAGGCATGGGTGTATTTGTATCCTTGAGACAGCATAATGAATACATCTGCGTGAACGGAAACGCCAGAGTAGGCTTACACAGACATCATGTATTACACAAGAGCAACAAATTGTCAGGAGAGAAAACATTACTCAGACACTTCGGTTATTTCTAAATATGAGTAAAAGTATGCATTTGTATTTGGGGATTCAGTTCAGGAGATGCATGCATCTTCACCTTTTTAGGTGGAACTAGGCTTGAGTTATTTTGGTTGTATGTTGAAACGTCTCATTGAAATAGCCTTCTTTCCCCAGATGCAGCTTATTGGTGGATGAGATCAAACCCTTATCTAATACCTTTCAGTATATCATTATATTCGTGTTTCCTTTGACGACATGTAATGGCTTTCTTGTGGAAAAGCACCTCTGTATCATGATGCTCCCACCTCCATACTTCACTGGGCAACCGTTCTTTTTCCAAACCCGATGAGCTGAATTCTGCCAAAGTGTTCTATTTTTTTTCATTTGGCCAGAGTACACTGTTACAAAAGAGCTTCTAAATGTTTGTGTGCACAAAGCCGTGCTTCTTTTTTAGCAGGGGAGCCTTGCGTGAATCACAGTTACACTGAGAACAACTGCTTATTGTTCTCCGTGTGACTGTTGTTTCTGCTGCTTTTAAACCATTTCAATGACTGCTGGCTTCTCTCTTACATTCCTTATCATTAGTCTGAGAGAGCAATGTAAAAACTGCATTATGCAACTGGTTTCAGGAAAGTGCTTCATACTTCTTGTCTTCCCAATCAATAACATATTTTATAATGACACTAGATGCCATTTGCATGACATTTTAGTAGAATTGGGTAGAACACTTGCCTATGAAACCAATGACCACAAATTTGCAGGTTCAAACCCCCCCCCCACCACCTTCTACCACTGTGTGCTTGAGCAAGACACTCAACCCTCAGTGTCTCCAGGAGGACTGTCTCTGTAACTAATGATTGTAAGTTGCTCTGGATAAAAGCTTCAGCCAAATGCCCTTTAGAATTAATAGGCAGAACTGTCCCAGAAAAAGTCTGAATACTTTCCCAGGCATTTTATAAAATCTTTTTTTTTGCTGAGAAATTCAAACTTTTACGTGTGAAAATTCTTAGTGGATACATGTGTTTGACTTATATTAAATTACAGAAAAACAAAAGTGTCTGAATATGTGTTATTATCCTGAATATGAGCAGCTGCTCCTTTATTTATTTATTTTCGCATTATGACCTCAAAAAATTGTTTTAAAAGAATGACTGATCATACTATAGACTGAAAGAAACGTACAATGACAATCGCACTAGATGATACGAGTGCAGGCATGCAGGGTTGTTTTGTAATCACTGTGGCTTATTACGGCCTCAACCAGTGATCACTAAATGTGTAATTACTTCAGATTACTACAGGAGTTGACTCAGTCAATGGGAACGAAAGGCATGCCTGCATTAGTATCCTCGAGACAGCATAATGAATACATCTTCATGAATGGAGACGCCAGAGTAGACCCACACAGACATCACAGATTACTTAGAAGGTGCAAATACTTACTGTACACCCAAATCAAGCCTTCTTTGTCAGATTAATCATGCAGTGGCAATTTCCTTGCCCACACTCATCTTAGTCAACAGCCGTTGTTTATGGCTAGACGGCAATCTGTGGGAAATAAACATCAATATCTTCACAATGTGGATAAAATAATACATTTGATTATTGCTAGTATACTAGTACATTTCTTGATCTTGTGTTCTGTCAACATAGAATGTACATTTAATGTAAATAGTATGGACATACAGTATAATAATAAAAACTTCCAGGCTTCTTAAAATTAAATATAATATTGTTACACAAAATAAATGGGCAAATACACATGTAGGGCTTAGCAAACTTAACTTGTTGGATCTTATCTCAGATTAGATCCAATAACACCATCTTCAACAAAATATAAAATAACAGACTTTTATTCTCACATTGTGGGGTAAAGCAAAACAAAAACATTCTTATCCCAGGGGGTTGGAGATAAATGGAGAAAAAAAAAGGTGATCTGAATTTCTAACCTTTTTTAGTGACTTTGCCAAGGTGTGGCAAAGTCCTCCCAAACATCACCAGCCCACATATAAGCACCACTCTATAAGTCGGATACTGCTCACTCATACTGACCATAACTACCTGGGGAGCACATCTTCTAAAGAGGGTTGATGTTCATAAAAATAATGCCACAGTATAAAAGCGCAGTAGTTTAAATGCCTTTACTATTAAAGAATCAGTAAAGAAAGAATAATATAAAAACGAAATTAAATATGATTTAATTTTAATTTTAAAATTAATACTGGGCAATATATCATTTATACCAATATACCAGGACGGATGTCACACAATGATACCCATAAGAAGCTAAATACAGTAAACCCCCACTTTAAAGTGGATCAGAAGTCGCGGTTTCAGTCTACTGGAGAACTGAACAAATAATTGTTCGCTGAAACCCCCACACTAACGCAGAAACTGCAGGTATCCTCCACATTCTTTTTCTTTTCTGACGTCCGGGCCTCGTCTGCCATGGCCCCTCCTCCTCGTGCTGGATTGCTAAGCACTTCACCCAAACATAAACAACCCAGCAAGACGACAAGGGGGCATGGTGGATGAAGCCCAGGTGTCACAGCTTTTGTCATGGCAATATATCATTTGTAATGCATTTGAGTGCTAAATTATTAATATATATATATATATATATATATATATATAATCTACTTTTGTAACATAAATATGAATGTAAATTCAGCTATATTTCCATATAAAAAACAGCTATACATTTTTTGGTGCTGTGGAGAGAAACACAAAGAAAGCGCATCTTGGGATGGTGAAATACTGTTGTATTCAGAGGCAGGAAGTTTGAAAGTAGCCAATCCGAGAACACTATTTATTTCTCCTTGCTGCTGATTGGCTGCTGCCCTTTGACGCAGCTGCAGTCCAGAATTTCCCCCGTGGAGCGTCTCAAGTGTTCTTGTGTTTTTCGTTTTGTTCTTGTGTTTTTTGTTTTGTTCTTTTTAAAGTCATATTTTTATTACTGTAAATTACATTAACTTCTCACTGTATTTACCTGCTTATTCCAAAGAAAATGCGTGTGCATGAATTACAGTGCAATCTATACAGGGGTAACATCAGTATTTACATTCTAGCACTGCGGGAGTTCAGTGTACACTACACAGTATGGATATGGTTTTACCATTACATTTTCTTTAAGGGTTATGAGATAAAAATGAAATTAAGGTGTTTTAGGCTTTTTTTTTTTAACCTTATTACAACATGTTTTTTCCTTATACGTGGGTGCTCTTGGAACTTTATATATATTTTCTGGAATGTATATATATATATATATATATATATATATATATATATATATATTACTGTATATGTATTTTCTGGGATAGTATGTCTGGTTAACATTTACAGCAGTGTATAAAGCTCCATTTGATGAGACTTTAAAAGGCCCATTTCCTTTGCCCTCCTATCCTGATTTATTTTTACTTGGCCATTTTCCAGTAACCAGAATGTTTATTAAGACTGATACACAGTGCCTTTAAGTTTGATATATGTAAATGACCTCTGCTCTGGTTGGAATCCCCGGCTGAAACACTGAACTTCGACATACTCAACACAACTTCAGCATAGATGGATATACAAAAGTGCGACCTCACAAAAACAGCTTTCAATATCGGCTATTTTCATATTTGGATCATATAAAGTAAGGTAGTGGTTCCATCAGATTGACTTGTTTGTTTGGTTTCTCACAGGTTTGTGTTGTTTCAGTAACTGGCACCTTCCATCTCAGTGCTTTTGAAGGGTTTTTGCCAAGTGTACTCTCAGCAAACAACACCCAGTCATCAAAAACCACCTGCACCCTGCAGTGGCTTTGTTACCTTTCTGCCTCTGTAAGCATCATCTGGAAGACATTTCCAAACCCTGCTTTGATGTCTAGACCAGCAGCCCGGGATTAGAGCAGCTCACCATAAAGATTTTCACAACCAAGCTCACGTTCGGGGATGAAGAGATATTTACTTACGAAAACTGACTTTAAATACTACTACATCTACTACTACTACTAATACTAATACTACTGCTACTGCTAATAATAATAATAATAATAATAATAATACCAATAACATTAACAGTACTGAGAAGCAGAAGAAGATGAAGAAGAAGAAGAAGCAAACAAATGATTTAATGATTGAGAAATGTTAGAAAAATGACTGACCTATAAAAAGCTGACCTAGAAAGAGTTAATAAAGTCAACAATGATTAATATAATAATAACCTTTTCTAATTGCGATTATGATATTATAATGATATGAATAACACTACATTAGCACTAATAAAGATTAAACTCAGAATCAGGAAAAAGTCCTGAAGAAACTAAGATGAAAAAATGGCCTTTCGAAAAATGACTTTAAAAAGTTGACTTTTGAACTACTTATTTTGAAATAAATATTCACAACTACTGAATAGATTAAAACAGTGTAAATATTTCTGCTATTAGTATTACTACCACTACTCAGAAGAAGAGAAAAAAGAAGGGTCAGAGCAATGCTTTGAATTATTAAAGCAATGCTTTGAATTGTTACTGTAATGTTTATTATTAAACTTTAAAAAATAATATAATCACCTTATCAGCCAAAGAAATGTCTCATTTCATTTGATTTTTTTTAGAAACAGAGATTATAACATGCTGTAAAACACTCGGAAATCAAAACCATCCGCTTACTACTTGAGGCCGAGAGTCTGGCTTTTGCCTGGGTGTAACTAGAGCAGCTCCATATAACAGTAGCTATTAAACCACCAGTGTTTAACCTCACACATCAAACCCTGCCAGGAAATCCACTCCTAGTGGGCTTCTGGAGGCAGACTTTGAGGGCGCTCTGTGAAAATGCCACAAGGCACCCACATGCCATCAAGTAAAGGGCATTTTCACTGTCTGCTTCTACCAGCCTCTACCCACTGGGAAATTAAACAACTGGCTTCGGTTCTCTTTGCCACAGCCATGGGTAAACCACAAAGACCTCAAAAAACCAGATCACGAGCAAACAATTCATGCTGGGTTTAAAAATGCAAGGCATGAACTGGTTTCTCTGTGCTACTAAAATAGACGCACTTGCCTACTTTGGGGTAACAGATAACAGACCCTGCTGACCACCGCTTCACTTACTGGAACAGGATGACTACTGGGAAAAAACACTTCAAAACTAGGGAAAAGTGCTGGGAAAAAACACGCTACATCAATTTAATGTACGTTTATGTCTTCAAAAATAGCCAGAAGCTTTCACCACTGCACTCCAAGTCAATCTCTGCATAACTACTCTATGACTACCCTTATAGAGACACACATACAGTAATACATATCATTTTAGTGATATTTTACCCACATAGTTGATAATCCATAATATAACAGCCATAAAAAAGAACGCTTTTCCTTTTTCACAGTGTCGAAGACCTGACCGTCAAATGGGAATTCCACCGATTTCTTAAAAGTTTCTGCACAATTAAATCACCAAGATGTAAATTTAGAGTCACTCAGAGTGGTTTGATGTGAGATGGTTCATAGTAGAGACTCTTGCTGACTCTGATTTTCTTTACAGTGGTAGTGAATGGAACCAGGGGTTGATATCTATGACACAAATATAGTGACTTTATTTACTGTACAAACCCACCAGTGAACCAGTGAATGCCTCCTGAGTTATATATGTAATATTGCTAAAGATGAAATGATAGATCTGAAAATAAAAGTTTTCTCTGGAGGCAGTTTTGCTACAACTGCTGACTCAACTATTGTAGAGCAACAATTTAGACATCAGGCATCATATTTATAACCATTCCATGTAATATGAGATTTTAGAGGCACTCTCTATAACAGTGCACTTTTCATCAAATCGTCCTGAACGACTTTGTTCATGTTTTAATTGTGCAGATTTGTTTATATCGTTGGAATTCTCCTTTAACCGTGATGCATGTAATTCACTGGGTGCACAAGTCTTTGTTTTTTTCTGCAAATGTGCCCTCTGACTAGTCAGTAAGGAGAAAGGTTGACTTTGGTGCACTTTTTAGGAGAAAATAAACCAGAATAAATCAGTCCTATCAATATAAACCCTGTCGGATTCACACGCCATTCTTTTACCATAGGAGCAATATTAATAGCACGATCTTATTAACTTATTCATGCTATCAACTTCATCATTAATAGGATTATTTGCTAACCTCTCCTAAAATATCATCTGATACCACGTTACCATAACATACTTTATAACATATAAATGATATTTACACCATAATAAAATTCAACAATGTAATGGTGACTTCGATTACAGGAATGATATTAAGCCTATGGTATCTTATAATAGGACTGTACATTTCTTTTCCAGTGAAGACCTTTAAAAGGCATAATAACAGTATCCTTGGGACTGGACAGCCAGCAGTAACTGGTGAAGATCTGAAAGAGGGCTAAATGTAGGCTATTAAGATGAATAGAGTGTAAAAATCCATTATTAATCAGAAAGTTTACGGTCAATGACTAAAGTTTAGGATTATAAGACTCACCTTTCAGGGCAGTGCTGAAACCAGGGCTTCATCTCAGCAGGTCTAAATCTGCAGTGAAGTTGGTTTTCACACAAACACACACACACACACACACCAACACACATTCACACACTGCTGTGTTAAACTCAGAGAGGAAAAAAATACCCACCCACTGGAAGGAGGCAACGTGGGACCGGCCAGGCGTGACAAACCTACCAAACACTAGACTGTACTGCCCACTACTGAAATAACATGTTTCCAATAGCAACACCTAGTGGTAAACTTTGTCCCTGCATGACCACCCTCAGCCTGATGTAGTGATAAAGCAGGCCCTTATAGTGAACACACCACAGCACAACTTTTTACTCTGCGTTTAACCCATTCACCAAGTGAAGCAGTGGGTAGCCACTAACGGGGGCACCTTTGCTTAAGGGTGCCAGTGGCAGTCCTGGGGCTCGACCTTTCAATCGCTAAGGCAACTCTCTAACCACCAGACCACCAGCTGCCCCAAGCTCCACTTTCAGAACAATAACACTGCAATTTAACGCACCATTTAAAAGACTGTCTTGAAGTAAGCTGCTGAAATAGGGCCTGATTTATTAAGAGCCCTTTAGCCCTAACTTGTTAGCACATCACATGAAAGTGAATGGCACATCACTGCATTCCAATATCAAATATTTCTCACTTGTCTAATGTGCAAAATACCGGTGTTTTTTTTTTTCTTTTACCAGTCAGTGTTTTTTGCAGAAAGCTAGTAAGGCTTTAACCATGGCAGCAATTGAGTTGGCTTAGCACAAAGATTATTCTTAAATGATAAAGGGAGAATTTGGCTGAGGAGCATCTTACAATCATTAGTTGAACCTGCAACTGTGTGGTCATCGGGTTCTCAAGCGTTTTACCCACTAGGATACTGCCACCTAGTGGCTGGTAGAGCAAGCATCACACTAAACATTCTCTCTAAAGAGAGATTCTAAAATATTATCATTATGTGCAATATCTTACTATGTGCGATAGTCTTACCAAATGAATATCACTACTTATAGCAGTATTACTGACTACTCATCTCTATTTTGTGCAGTAACATACTCCTAGCCACCTTTTGTGTCATTAGAAATTCACTTAACTATACGGTACTTCTCTGTAGTGTTCATACCCGGCATTTGTGTACATGGCATAGTGTATTTCATGTTGAGTTTTCTCTTAATTGTTATTGGATTTATTTAGACGTTATCTTTTATATTGTCCCTGTATCTGCGTGTCTGTGCAGCCGTAAATAAGCAATTTCATCCGGGATCAATAAAGTTTTCTGATTCTGATTCTAAAGTGAGTTCTATGCTAAGACACTTTATGGGAAGCCAGTTCTGATCACTGCATGCATTTTAATGGAACATGTTCCGTTATTACAGTGTAACCTGAGTTCATACACATCTGCACTGCACACACTGGAATGTCTTGTTTTTAGAGAATTTTGCACTTCTATTCACTTTTGTTTTATCAACACATATTGGATCAACTGTTGATTAAGCAAATAATTCTCTTTAAGTCTCACCTTCTGCTTTTTCTCTTTTTCCCCAGATTGCTGCAATGGTCGTCTCCATGGTGCTGTACAAAAACATAGGGAAATAATTTCAGAAACTGGGATTACATCGAGCGCTGACATATGCACTTCATTGTTGAACCAAAAAAAGTGCTGCACTGAATTTACTTGAATCAGAAATGTATATCATTTCCACATGAAAAACATATATTACATCAGCACAGTTACTGCAAAAATTGATTGTGAAAAGGTGCTGATGTGATACGTTTTGTTCATATGGAAATATATGGGTGTGCATACTTGAATCAAGTAAACTCAGGGGATTTCTTTTTCCAGTTTACTGACATTAGCGGTGAATGACAGTGAATGGGAACCAGTTAGCCCAGGGCTATTTCTGTACTGGCACTTTCATTCATTAATAGCATCTATTTGATAAAGAAGCCATGCTGTCAACAACACGCATAGTTATAATACGTTGAGTCCAGTCTTGCCTTCATTCCAAACAAAGGTCTTTTGGATCTTTGATGCTTTTTTTAACCCGAAGATGAGCGTCAAATGCCTTGATCAGTTAAACAACTGGACATGACAGGCTATACGTCTACTGTACAGCATCACTTTCCAGAGAAAATCTTCCTTACAAAATTCCAAAACGGACACTGTCTGGAAGTCTTGAAGTCTGGAAGTTCAAAAATCAATCAACCACCCCTTGGGCTTTTATACTGATTAGGTCAATACAGATTATTATTATTATTATTATTTTCCCTTTTTGTTAATGATCAGAATAAAGAATATGAATAGGTTTGTAGCTGGGGTATTTACCATGTGTTTTGCAAGATCAGTTGATGGGCATTACTGTATGATGCACATGCAAGTAACAGGCATGCAGTGTGCAATTTGTGTCTAATTTATGTCACTTTTCTACATTCTTGATTCAACTTTTTCATTTGAGAGAATCTGTTTGTGTTGTTTATGTCTCTACTGTAATGTGTGAAGGAAAGTTCAATTAAAGATTGCAGTTTTCTCTATGTGCTCTTTGGGTCATGTGGCTTTTTGGTCTTTTAAGACTGTTAGATAAATCTTTATCTAATAATCTACTATCACTTAACTAGATAGTGATGGAGAGAATTTTGAAGAACTTGAAGTCTAAAACTTCTTCTATTCTAAAAGTGTAAGTCAGAGTCAGTCAGTGAGCTGTGACGACGCTGTTTATTAAGGCAGCTTCGCGATCTTCTGAGAGCAGTGGCCAGTTGCTCTGGCCCCAGTATTTCCAGTTACAGAGCTTTATAGACTTTTACCAGGACACGCCCCTTTCCTTCAGAAAACGCCCATTCTGTTCCCTGGTTACACCCACTCTTGGCTTTATGCCCATAAGCATACTCGATTGAATGTTCAAAACTCCCCCTCCGCTTCAATGTCTCCTGCGTTCTAAATATTTCCCAATCAATACAAGGTCAAATTTTACTTACCCAATATTGCTCAGCCTCAAATAGTAATGCCTCATGCCTTGTGTGCATGTGTAAATACTTCATGGATCATGAACACAGACTCACTCTCTATTGATCTTATTTGGAAACTACCCCTGGAATAGCTTTCCCTTATAACCCTGTGTTTGCATGTTCTTCTAGCAG
>JBBJLS010070943.1:1371-11483 GCA_037577275.1 Bryconaethiops microstoma | reverse complement strand
GTGTGTGTGTGTGTGTGTGTGTGTGTGTGTGTGTGTGTGTGTGTGTGTGTGTGTGTGTGTGTGTGTGTGTCTCTCTCAAATGCACAGGTGTCTATTCTTTTCTGAACTGTTACTGTGAGTGAGTGTGTGTGAGTGTGTGTAGAGCAGCTTTTCTATGTTCTGTATTTCAGCAGCTTCACTCCTGATTCAGTTCCTGATGGATGAAACAGAGACACACCCACACCCACACACACACACACGCTGCTCCTAACATCACTGTTTTAATTGTTGCAGTTGTAAAATAATGTAAAAGTGCTTATTTTTTATTTTTCTCCAAACATGTTTTTGTTTGGAATTTTGAATTGTGTGGTCAATAATGTATAAAACTATAGTGACAAATTACAAAAACCAGAAAGGGGAATAAATAAATAAATGAATGAATGAATAAATAATAAAATGTAACTGTTTTCGAATCAACAGCTCTGTGTACCTCTAAACATCTCTCTGCCTATCTAGCCTCTTCTCATTTGAATTAAATAAACGTTTCTCTCATTATGCATAGAGAAACATTTATTTAATTCGTCATTATCAGTGTTATAAACTGATTATAAACTGTATGAACTGTAGAAACTTAAAGGGAGAATTTTTCGACAAGGCAGCATAAATCGTCAGAACACCAGAACTATTATATTAGGGAATAACGTATGAGTGAAACACGCGAGACGCCACGTGCAGCACATCCGCACATTAAAATGCTTCTGACACCCATGTGTGTATGTACATTTTCTTAAACTGCACCTTATAGACGTATTTGGTTCTGTCATTGTTCTTGCTGAGCCATTTTTTATTTTTTTCCCCTCAGCATATTAGGTCATATTTTTGATTGTTGTGACCATTACCGCACATGAACAGTTATTAAATAAAAGAGATGCTTAAAGTCTGTAATGCTGACTATTCATTCACTCATATGCTAAAATTTGTTTATATTTATAAATACTTTTACAGCAAAAATGTTTGCGATTAATCAAGAGCTTTTCTAAAAATACGCAACACCTACACAAGCGACTGCCCTGCCAACAGACCTGTGTAAAACCTTTCACTTTCGCCACCCTCCCACCGCTAGGTGGCAGTTCCGCCGGCGGAACGGCAGTATTAAATCGTTTATTTCGGAATGATTTGTTTATTAAAAGGAAGTTTATACGGCAGAAACCAATAACGGAGGTTGTTAGGATTCAAACGAGCCCGGCCGCGACTCTCTCCGACCCTCTTACTGGAACTTACAGCCTAAAATCTCCGTGACCCAGTGAGTCGCTCCGGGCCTGACGGACAATCGCTCGGTCCACTTATCCTCTAGCTGAAATTTGCATGTACAGCCGTTTAGCCAATCAAAAGAGCTTTTCAACGATGTGTCATTTGTGGGTGTGGCTTCTCCTGTGGCTGTATAAATATGGCGAAAGCTGGTCTGAGATCAGAAGCGCCTCTGAGTCCGGGCAGAGCGTTTGGATTTATAAATCAATTTTTTCGGCTCAAACTCAGGAATAAACACTCAGAAGACCACATTCGGGATATTTCAGAATATTTTAAGAAATTTGATGCGGATCATTGTCCATCAAATAAGAATTTCCATGGGAAATTGAAGCGATGGTCCGAAGAGACGCACTGGTAGACGCGCGAGTCCGAGCTGAATTTCTTCAAAAATGAGTGATTGGAAATTATGGCAATTCGCTTTATAAGTGTCTATAAGCTGGCTGGGTGTGATAAAAGTGCTTTGGAGTTGTTTTATTGTGTTTTGAGCGAGATTTGTTGAGTTTTCCTGGCTGTGTTTAGCTCCGTTTAGCTCGGACTGGTAATACTGGGAGCACGCGTGGCTCCGTCCCTTTCTTTACTGGTGCACTGTTTGAATGGGGCTGGTTTGAATGGGACTGGTTTGAATGGATTGGGTTTGAATGGGACCGGTTTCTGTAGAATGAACGGGAGAGAAGCGGTGTTGGAGCTGTAATTGATTCATAATTCTATAATAAAAATATGGATTTCTGGAAACAAGATGGCGGCTTGACTGGTATAAAAGGGTACTATGTGCACTAAAAGAGTTATTATACACTCATTTTTTATTCTTTTGAGCTCGAATTTTGAACATAAGTTCACAAGACCTTGGAGCTGGACAATAAGGGTTGCTAATTTCTAAGAGGTTCCCACACAAGCATTACATACTTCCGGATTTTGTCCTGTTTTGCTCTTTTTCAAATAAGTTGACATATTTTCATTTTCCGGCTCATGAAAGTTCAGAGTCGTAGCTTTGAAATGAGTCCAACCGCAAACAATAATAACTTTGTATGACAGAATTGTGAGCTTTTAAAGTTGGTATGCAGAATTAAATATGGCTGCCAAAACTGGGGATGAATGTTAACAAGTTTTAAGAAAGATCTTATTTCTTCCTCAAGGAAAAGGGAAGAAAAAATGATGTACAGCCTCCCATCCTCCAGCACAACCAGCAACACGGCAGGACCCTTACCCACCATGACCTGCCTGTCTGTTTCTGACAGTCAGGAGAGGAGGCAGCTGCACACTTGTGTTATTGTGTTGTCTGTATTGTTTCTGTCGCAACTTTGTGAAGTAAAGTGTAAAGTGTCCATTTGTCACCCGTGAATGCACCACAGCACAGCCTGACACAGAGTGTGAACATTGACAAATGGTTTTCTGCATTTAATCCGTTCACCCTTTCACTCTGAATGTTGATATATATTGCACCATCATCTGTGGAGAAACACGTCGTCACACTCTGCACATGTTCACAGCTGGTGATGACAATAAAGTAACCCTTTTTTTTTTTTGCAGCACCTTTTTAACGTGAGCCTGAGTCTGGAGAAGGTTCCAGTGCTGTGGACAACAACCATGCCGTGTTCCGGGGCCAAAGAAGTTAGTCCCTCTGACATTCCACATCATGCAAGTCCTGAAGAGGCCGGTCCTACCACATCTCCAACCCCAATTGCTGGACCCACTGCAGTTGGACCCACTGTGAGAATCATGTTCTTGGCTCCAAGTGCTTCCAAACCATCCAGCCCGGACTGATGAAAAAGAAGCTCAAGAGATTGCACCTCCATAACATCCTGGATGAATGAATACCTGACAGACAGGAAACTGTAGAACCACAATGAACAGTTCTCTCACCTTTCTTCTTCATCCTGTACTCTGGCCTTCCTGAGTTGTTGAGTCCTGCCTAGGATTAAGGTCAACAGGGTTCCATCCTTGGCAAGGAGGTGGAGACAACAAAGGAATACGGAGACCTCAGAGTCCACGTTGGCAGTAGACTGGACAGAAAAAGCCACTCAAATGCTGTGTAGAGGAAGGGACAGAGCAGACTCCCTTTCACTACACAGGCCTTTTAATGTGTGCAGCGAGATGTTGCACATCTTCCACCTGTCTCTTGCGATATGCGAGTGCAATATTCATCGCTGCAGTCCGCTGGGACAGCACCATCAGAACCAGTGACACTAATGAACCGAATAGACTGAATAAGAAGGCTGGATCCGTGCTGGAGACTTCTCTGGAGACAGTGGAACTGGTTATGGAGAACAAGATCCGGCGTAAACCTTTAAACATCAGCGACGCCTCGCATCCCCTCGACGAGCTGCCGGTCAGACCGTTTCAGAAAGAGACGTCTTCGGCTCCGCTGTGACGGAGAACACTATAGCACGTCATTCTGTTTCCAAGGACTCCTTCGACAGTGAAGCCGCAGCTTCCTCCTCTTATCAGGACATATTCCACCACACCTGTCATCTTCTACTGACAACCCTTGACAGACAACAAACTGCTCTGCACATTTTAGTGCTTTGCATTAAAGAAAATGGTCAGGATGACACATTCAGTTACACTTCAGAACTGTAAAAATACATACACTAAACAGCCACAACATTAAAACCACTGACAGGTGGATAACACTGATTATCTCATTCTAGTGTTTCTGGTTGAGGTGGGCGATGAAGGGTGTATTAGTCAGGGCATGAACTGTCAGTTCTTGATGTTTGAAGCAGAAAAATGGGTGAACAGATCTGAACGACTTTATAAAAACCAAACTGTGACGTCTGGACGACTGAACATCTCCGACACGGCAGGTTTGTGTCGGGTTCCCAGTGAACAGTGGTCATAACCTACCAAAAGTGCTCAGATGAAGGAGAACTGGAGAACCAGAGAACTGGAGAACCGGAGAACCAGCAACAGGGTCCTGGGCGTCCGAGGTTCACTGATGAACCAAATTGTGATGTTTGGATGACTGAACATCTCCGACACAGCAGGTCTTGTGGGGGGTTACCGGTGTGCAGTGGTCAGAACCTACCAAAAACGCTCAGAGGATGGAGAACCAGAGAACCGGCGACAGTTCTCTGGTGGTCATGGGAAGTGAAGACCAGCCCATCAGGTCTGACCCCACAGAAAATCTTCTCATGCTGCTCTGATAGAAAGGGGTCAAAACACACAGTGTTCCGTTTAAATCAGATGAAGGGTTTTGGTTTATTTTCAGGGGTAAATTAAGGTTGGGTTAAGCACATTTTAAGTACTTTGTGTTTCATAGTGTTGCTTGTTGTTCTCTCTCCATTAATGGATGGGCTGGAAGGCAGTCAATAGTGTGTGATGCTGCAGTGTGGAAATGCAAACCTACAAAATTCACCTAAGTGACAATTACACAGTTACACTATGTGTAGAATTTATTTTAATTATTTATAAAAGCATAACATGTGGACTGTCAAGTTTTACATGTAGTTCACATATTTTCTATAGATTTTTTAAAGTTGACATTTGATGTTTCAGTTTTCAGATTTTTCATGTATTAAACGTGGAAACTGCACTGAAATTTGCAGACAAATCCCTATTTTTTTAAACGTGTTCTCTTCAGGCAGAGAACGTGTTAACTATTTGCAAACTAAAATACTATACATGGAATATATTATTATTTCAAATTGCTGCTTGAATCAATGTTAATCATGCAAAGGTAACCAGAAACCACTTGTTTTGGTTGTTTTAAAGAGAAAAGGTAAAGGAGTGAAAGTGAGGTTGGGTCTCTATTCTAATCTGGGTTTAATCATTTCTCTCCAGTTTTGGCTCAAACTCTGCATTACACTACATTGCGTTTACTAAAATACTTCAAAAATACAAATTTCAAAGAAAAAATTTGAATTTTTAAGTTATGAGCCACTCAAAATGATGGATGTTTTCTCATCCATAATTTGTGAGAGGGTTTGAGTTTGCAGTCACTTTTCTGATATTGGACCGATATCGTGCAATATCTTAAAAGTATAGACCCACAAATCATACGTTTATCTAATATGACACCTTTATAGATTTACAACAATATACACAACATATGAATACTTCAAGAGATTTCATGTGAAATACGTAGAAGCCGTCCGAAAAGTCAGGAGATCTGAACATGCTAACGTCGACGCTTTCGACTGCAGGTTCTGTAGGAGTGATGTGCAAACTGAGTACCTGCCAACTCGGACACTTACACCTTTCCTTATAAAATCTTGCTCAGTTTCCAAGACACGGCTCGCGATTCCTGAATGGATTTTGAATAAGCATGAGTCAAAGCCGTCGTTCTCTCTGAATGGTTGGAGGGGTTTAACTAATAGGGGTAAATCTCTGTCCTCCTCAGAGACACCAACTGGGTCAATTGGGTCTCAGGATATTAACATCTTTCCTCCAGCAACACTGAAGGTAAGGGGATAAAATATAAGCAGTTACTCTGCAAATCCAGGGGACAACATAAACACTGCATGTGCAGTTCAGAAGAGTTCGCCGCAATAAGATTATATACATTATCTGTCCAAAAGTATATGGACTGCTCTTCTGAATGGTGTTCAGATGCTTGTCCCAACTGTTAAATCTCCATAGAAAAGTATTGGCTAATAGAATAAGGGGCTCTGGCACATGGTCACAAAGATTCAAGATTTAAGAATCTGAATCACTTCTGACCGAAAAGACAGTAAAGGGTACAATAAAGGAATAATCTATATAAATACACACATATACACTAATATAAACAATATAACAATATAAACAAATTTGAACGAAGAGTATTATGGTATGGGGAGTATTATGGTATGGGGAGTATTATGGTATGAGGAGTATTATAGTAGGAGGAGTATTATGGTATGGGGAGTATTATGGTAGGAGGAGTATTATGGTATAGGGAGTATTATGGTATGGGGAGTATTATGGTATGGGGAGTATTATGGTAGGAGGAGTATTATGGTATGGGGAGTATTATGGTATGGGGAGTATTATGGTATGGGAGTATTATGGTAGGAGGAGTATTATGGTATGGAGAGTATTATGGTATGAGGAGTATTATGGTGTGGCAATATTATGGTATGAGGAGTATTATGGTATGGGGAGTATAATGGTATGAGGAGTATTATGGTATGGGGAGTATTATGGTATGGGGAGTATTATGGTATGGGGAGTATAATGGTATGAGGAGTATTATGGTATGGGGAGTATTATGGTATGAGGAGTATTATGGTATGAGGAGTATTATGGTATGGAAAGTATTATGGTATGAGGAGTATTATAGTATGGGGAGTATTATGAGGAGTATTATGGGATGAGGGCTATTATGGTTTTGGGACTATTATGTTATAATGGAGTAAAGGAGCTCCATCCATACAGAGCTCTATAATGCTCTCCTGGCTGAATGCAGTCAAATTCACAGCAATGTTCCAACAAAAGGTGGTTAGTGGAGGACAAAGCAAACTCCCCGTATTTATTCCATTGATTTTGAAATAAATGTTTGAACCTCTCTGCAATGGTCCATGCCACGTTAGAGTGGACCGGTCTGGCTGGGGGTAAATTGGGAACAGGCTTACCAAGCTGTATTTTTTCATTAAGTAGGGCTGACAGCTCTCATACTTTGGCGTCTCTATAGTGACAGAAAAATACATTTACACCCACTTGAGGAGGTGTAAATGTACATACATTTTTAAATGGGTGTAAAAATACATTTACACCCATTTACACCAGGACGTGAGGAGCTCTGCTTTTCAGTACCACTAAGAGTGAAGAATATAATGAAGAACATTGTGGAGAGTGGACCCAGCGTGAGGTTCCTCTCAGGTGTGGGGGATGAACCAGCTCAATCACTCCACAGGCACCTCAAAATCTCACTCTGGGCTCCTCAGCAAAGTCTTCAGCTCTATCATTTTAATAGTACATATATATCACCATTTAAAGAGGCTTCAATATGAGGTTGCTCTACCCGACCCTGACCTTCAGGGGGGCGGTTGCTCACATGAAGGCAGGGGGTGAGAGGTTTGGGTGGACAATGACTGGCCATTTTTGTTGATTGCGGAGGAGGGTTTTTAAATAGATTTCTTTGTCAAGTAGGGGCATGACTAATTTTTTTTTATTTTCTAAAGTCATGAACTTAATGACTACATATGACTGCATATGATGTAAATGACAACAAAACATGCCCAGGCCAAAACATTATATGACTACAAATTAATCTACATGACTGTATATAACTGCATATGACTGCATATGACTGTATACTGCTGTATATGACATACATGACTGTATATAAATGTATATAAGGGTATGTAACTACATATGACTGCATATGACTGTATATTACTGTATGACTGTATCTGATTGCACATAACTGCATATGACTGTAAATGACATATATGATAGTATGTGACTGTATATGGCTGCATGTAATTGTATGTAACTATTTTTGACTGTGTATATGAGTACGTCTGACTGTATGAGATGTATGTGACAACAAAACATGCCCAAGCCCAACTTTATATGACTGCGTTTGATTGTGTATGACTGTATATGACGTACATGATTGTATATGAATGTATATGACAGCATATGACTATAAATAACAACTTATGATGGCATTTGATACTTATGACTGTTTATGACTGTATATGACATACATGACCATATGTGACTGCATATGACGGTATAATGAATGCATATGACAACGTAACATGTCCAAGCTCAACCTTATATGACGGTGTTTGATTGTATGTGACTGTATATGACAGTATGTGACTGTATGGGACTGCATATGACTGTATATAGCTACTTATGATGGCACTTGAAACATATGACAGTTCATGACCGTGTGTGACTTTATATGATGTACATGACTATATGTCACTGTATATGATGTTCATGACTGCATATGACTGCACGTGACAGTATATGTCTGTACTTGGCGTATATCGACAGGGCCTCTTTTGAACAGCAGTGTTCAGACAATACGCATTGAGACGGATAAAGAAAGAAGGAAAGCAGGATGAAACAGGGCATGTTGGAGTGGCTGTGTTTGAGGAGGAGAGGTTAAGAGCGGTGATGGTTAAAGGCTAAAGCTCATTCTGAGCCCCGTCCTCTGGGGTCACGCTCAGATCGGGCTTTTGTCTGAAACCGCCATCTGTTTTGGAGGCATATGCTGCAGCATTACAGCTCAGGCACTTTCATCTCTCGTCTGAAAATGGATATGACGGCTTAATCCTGCGCTCCGCTCCGCTCCCACTGATCTGCTGATGGAGATACAGGAGCTGCACATCACTCCCAATGTACGACGACAGCAGATTGGATTTTTTATTTTTTTTTCACTACTACTGCCGCCAGCTAGTCCGACTCCAGAGATTTAAATGAACTCAAAAATGCAATAAAGTGGATTTCTTCCCAAATTTAGCAGCGTATGACGAGCATTGCTTGGTGTGATGGAAAAGAGATGTTCAGGTTTTCAGCTTTATGTGTTTATCTTTGAACAAATCTGGGAGGGGGGAGATCTTATGATGGTTCCTAATGGTCATTCATGGATGTAGATGTACCATATATCTACATTTCCATCAACTGCAAGTCATTAAATACAAATGGGTAAAAAGGAAAAATGGATAAATGTGAATTTTGCTGTCCATTAAACTGCCTTTTCGTGATAAAACTGATTTATGTAATGATTCCTGCAAAAAAAAAAAAAACTTGCTGGAAATAGAAAGAACCGTAAATTATTAAACGACACGCTTTAATTGACCGTTTCATGTTCTTCCCACAAATGCATTCCTAGCAATAGTTGCTATGAAAGAACAGAAGCTGTGGGTGGAGAATGAATAGAGAGATTCTAATTAGACAGTCACTGCATTTATCTTTTAGACATTGGATTCACGGTAAGCAGAAAGGAAGACATGAAGAAAAACGTGTCCTGTTCACTCTGTGGGGGTCAGGAAATGTGTTGTAACAACCAGATCATGTGATTCTGTGACCCTGACCAGCAGCATCATACTGAGGTGGAGCATCCTCGTAAAGTGTCCTTTATGCTGGCGTCACAGTTTCTCCTCAGGTTTGGGGGCAGGAGAAACATCTCCCTGGTTCGTATCAAAAGGGAGTTCTTCTAAATTCATGTAAAACCCTTAGAAAAGTAGAGTCATACACTGCATAACTAGAAAAGCTGCAGAGTGATTGTTCAGCGTGAGCAGGTTGACGGTATTACTAAATGGTTTCTGTAGTGCTCCAGGTGGTTGTGAGGGTGTTGCCAGTCCGTGTTAATTGAATTCCAAGTGGTTGCTATATTGTTGCTAAGAAATTGCTTTGATATTGCTGGTGGTTGCTATGGTATCCCAGGCAGTTGCTGTTGTATTCCAGGTGGCTCTAAGAAAATTGTTATTTGGAGGATATGGTATTCCAGGTGATTGCTAGAGTTGCCTATGCCGTCGTCCTAGGACACCAGCTGCCCCAAAAGAATGGCATTGCCTACCATTCCCTATCAGACTAAACATTCTGATACTGACTCAGTGTCAATATATCAAAATCTGTGTCATGCATTAGCAGATAGAAAAAGAAAATCCAATATCAATCCACACTTTTTAAATTACAAAAGCAACTCAAATTTTTTTTGCAAATTTTAAATGTAAATAAGGACTATTACTGATGAAGTGTTTTGAGTCACCCAGGGTGGACGAGGTTCCAGTGTAGTCTTATCCACTAGACGAGGTTCCAGTGTAGTCTTATCCACTAGACGAGGTTCCAGTGTAGTCTTATCCCCTAGACGAGGTTCCAGTGTAGTCTTATCCACTAGACGAGGTTCCAGTGTAGTCTTATCCACTAGACGAGGTTCCAGTGTA
>JBBJLS010070942.1:0-11483 GCA_037577275.1 Bryconaethiops microstoma | reverse complement strand
TATATATTTGTACAGTTTTTCCTATAGTGAAAAACAGATAGATTATGTTAATGGTTTGTATGCTATTGTAGTTAATTTGAGGTTTGTGACAAAGTAGATCTGTTATCTGGCTGACGGTCTCAGTCCCAGCTATGCTTTGTTTCTCACTTATTTGATGGAAATATAAATCAACTGAGCAATGCAGTTGTTTTAGGCAATAATAGGCCTGAATGGAGAGTGCAAAATAACAAAAAACGCTTTTTTAAAAACCCATTTTTTAAAATAATGTGCGTAGGCGCTAGCCTGCTGCAGTGTGTAGTGACTGCTCCATGTCTGGTCTTCGTAAACAATTTCCTCCGGGATAAATAAAGTTTTCTGATTCTGATTCTGATTCATTCTGATTCTGATTCATTTGCCCTCTAATGAAAGCTTTGTAGGTTTACAGTTACAGATTGTAGCCATTCTGTTGCTGCACAGTTTATCACCATGGGACCACCAGCAGTTATGTTGAAAGCTACACGCCCCACTGTGGAGTTTAAATGTTAAACTGAGTATAATTAGATTCCCAAATACATTTTGTATTTGAAACACTTGAATTCCCAAATACATTTTGTATTTGAAACACTTAAAAAATTTTTTTTCCTGTTTGTTCGCTGTCAAGACGCCCCCTTGTGGAAGTGCTTGGAATATAACTGAAATACAGAATGACTGTGTTCCTTTATCGCTGAACAGGGAGGATGAGGGCCAGGAAGACAAATAAAGTTTTAACCAAAACTGCACTGGAAAAATCTAAACAAATAGACAACGAAAAACTAAAAAGAACTGGTCAAAATATAGTATACTGGTGAAAGATAGGCCAGACATATAAAAAAAGAACAGAATAAAACAGGACTGAAAAAAAATAAACCTCATACACATGTGGAGTTCATATTTGTGGTCAGTTTTACTTCTTTAACAATAAGCACTCTGTGAGCACTGTCTTAAGGCACTTTTCCAGAGGTGTACAGGAACCGTGCTGTATCTAAGCTCTACTGCAACGGTACATAATTTGCAGCACGCTTTGATTTTCCAGTGTTTCTCAGCTTAGTAACAGAGTTTCTGACATGCTGAATTCTCTCCCCACAGTTTACAGTCTGTCCCAAAACCGTGTCCATGGAATCGTACAAGTGGAAAGTTTTTTCTGTCAGAGACGCTTTTGTTATTGTGTTTTTTTAAAAAACTATTTATAGTCTTGTCTGAGGTTTTTTTTCATTCTTTCTCGGCATTGGTCATCTGTGTGATGAAAACCTAACCCAGCTAACGTGTTAACGATGTCCTGGTACACCTTCGCATTTCTCAGTGTTACAGATAAATTTGTTAGCATCATAGAAAACTGGCACTGAAATTTATGTTCAACCCAAACAGATATTAGTGCTTGGCCATTGTTGACTTCCCAGTTCTTTGTATCGCCATTGTTGTTTTTTTTGTGCAGACAGTAAAAAAACAATGACCTCTTTCCATGTTGTGATAAACATTTTGACGAATCAGAAAGCAGTGAGGCAGTCGAGTTGACTGTGGCTCGCTTTTGGCCCTGCCGTCGAGCAGCGTTGTGACAGCTCGAGTACGGCTCAGGTATGGCTCGCTTTATTTGTAATGGTCAAACATTTGTTCGCGGTACACACGGTTCCTTGTGCCAGTGGAAAAGCGTGATTATGGGTAAGGAAGAGGTTTTAATCATTGTCTATACACTGAGTTACTCATTTCCCTTTCTTCCCCTTCCCTTTCTTGCCTTTCTTACTCTTGACCCTGGTCTTCAAGGCCTTACGGACACGGGCCCCCCTCCAAAAGGCTTGTATGATGGTGGCTGCACGACTTTTCACCTCTCTTTCTCTCTCCTCCTCCTCTCTCCGCTCCTGCGCTAGCCTGCGCTCCTCCATGATCTGCAAGTATTCCACCTCCAGCACAGCATAGTGCTCCTGCAGCTCTGTCAGCTCGGCCTTCTCCTCCTCGTAAACCCGAGTCAACTCTTCCAGCTCTGTCTGCTCAGATATAATCCCAAACACACACATACACACACTGGATTAATATATACGGGGATTGACATAATGAGTACCTACATGAATCAATTGGTACGCACCAAAATTAAACATTTTCTCTGTGCCTCGGCTGTGGTTCCGGGGGAGGGGGTTGGGAACGCATTTACGCTGTGAATACTAAAAAAACTGCCGAGCATATGCCAATTTGTACTTGCGTACCACTTATGTCAATCCCTGATTATATAATATATATTCACTCAATAGTGCAAATGTAAAATTCCAATTATCATTCAGTGGTTGAAATGTAGAAGTTAGTAAGAGTGCATGGATTTTGACAGTGCTGGTGAATGGAAACCAGACATGGCGTGTCTACCACAAATATAGCCACTTATTTACTTTTCAAACCCACCAGTGAATCTCTGCATGTCTTCTAAGTGTTTACGTGGAATGTTTATGATGGTAAAGTAGTGGCGAATCTGGACTAAATCAGTCTTCTTTGGAGACTATTTTGCACCACGACACCCTGCATGTATCCTTCCACCATGAATGGGTTTAGTTTTAGGCCAAAAACTCCTGAGACCTCTGGTAAAACAACGTATTTCCATTGCTAAAGCTAAGGAGACAAATTTTAGACACAGAACACATTGTTTTTGATTGACTACCTTTGGGAAGACAGGACGATTGTGCAAATGACATATACGTGTGAATCACTGCTTGTAAAAAAAGTCTTGTCACATTTGAAGGTTCTTTACCTGTTTTTCTCCCATATCAGTGTCATATTTCTCAATCCAATTTTCTATCTCAGTCTCCAGCCTGAAGTTCTTCTGTAGAAGAAAAGGCCCGCAATGAAATGAGTATACATCAAATGTAGAACCCCACCAAACACCCCCACACACACCTTGCGTTGTGTCTTCTCTGCCTCTCTGTGTTCTGTGATCAGGCTGTTCAGCTGAGTTTGCGACTGGCTGATCTCCTGACGGTGGCGTGATTGTTTCTCTTCTGAAGTTTTACGATCTGACTCCACCTGTTTTTCTGCTTCCATCTGTGTTCGTGCCACAAAATACTCTGTGCTCTTCTTTATCTGATGCAGGGAACTTTTTAGCTGACGAATCACCTCATCCTTCTTACTGATCTGAAAGAGAGAGAGAGAGAGAGAGAGAGAGAGAGAGAGAAAGAGAGGATGATAATCAGCAGGAGGAAGGAAGAAAAGATGAAAAACCAGAGAGAGAGATGCAGTGTCTTGATAGTATTCAATCTCCTTAAAAGTCACTATTTTCTGGATTATAGTACAGTCACATCAGTAAAGCTTCAAAGATACAGAGAGAGAGTGACAGAGAAACAGACAGAGAGAGTATGGGGTGTGTTCTAAATGAAGTGTGTGCATAATTCTGCCACTGTAGTCACATTCAGCGGCATAATCATTATGGGTATTCTCTGTCCTCTGGGGCACATTATCATGGGTTCTGCCAATAGTGCTGTTTACTGCACAGAGAGTACTTTTAGACAAACTCACAAAGAGTACATAATGTAGTGAATATGGCCTAGTCTACACTATATTATACTATACTGTTATACACTATGTATAACAGTACATTAGAAAGGGTAAATAGTGCCCTGTATGGAGAATAGTTCACTATTTTGGCCCAAAATGGTGCACTATATAGTGAATGAGTTCTTGGTAGATATAGTGAATGAAAGTTTAAGACATAGTCCAAAATAGAACACTATATAGTGAATAAGGAATATTTTCAGACACACTGCCTGACTGTTCCTTACTGCCTCATCCCTGTCCTTAATTGCCATGGCAACTTCCTTCTCCAGCATGGCGACCACCTCTAGATTCTGAAGGTGACGCAGGCTGACTTCTTCTACACGTCGGCTCAGCTCCCTCTCCTCGGCAGGTGTCATCAGTAGCCTCTCCAGGACAATGGATCTGAACTCTCGTAATGCTGCCACAAGGTCCTGCACCCACTCATGGTCTTCTGAAGCTGGCCCTGCCCCTTTAAGCTCCTCCCCTGCATTGGGACAAGTCTTCAGCCACCGTAAAACATTCAGCAATGAGTCTTCCACTGCTTTGGTCGCTGCTTCATGTTCTTTCACCCTCCCGTCCACATTTAGGGTGCGGTATTGCTCTAAAAGACGCAAGTGCTCAGTGAGTGACCTGACTGTTTCTTCTCCCAGCCTCAGAGAGAGGCTCTCAGAATCAGTCAGTTCAGAGGGCAGCAGGGCCACAAGCTCTATCATGTGAATGCACTCATCCAAGACATTCATAATCCACTGTGATTCCCGACACATATGGTTCCTCCTGGATGGGTCAGTGATGTTCAGTGAGAGCCTGTGTGGGGAGACGGGTGTGAAGGCTGCTGGTGGGAGTTCCAGAGAGCCACCAAGGGGTGCTTCTGCTGAATCTGAAGCCATTGACTTCTGTGAGGAGAAACTGGGATCAGGGTGAAATTGATAAATGAGAAAATTGGGATTTGACCCCATAAACACTTAAGACAGTCTACAGACTGGTCTTCAAGTCTCTACAGATGATCCATTGTGAGAATGATGGACTGTCTGGAGGGCCCTGAGGACTGGTTTAAAGACCACTAACATTAGTAATTAAATATCGTTTTAATTACTATCACTTCTACAATTTAACTATCACTATCACAAACGATTAGTAACTACTATTAAACATATTTGTTAATTATGAAGTTATGAGTGTGGACCCACATACAGACCCTTTAGGCTACACCAAAAAAGAACGTAAACTCACAATAGGTAAAATAATAGTATTCGATTAAAAAATTAATTTATTTTTGTATTTAAAAAAGCAGTGTGGAATCACAAACTGTATTTTATTAACGGTGTATAAATCATATAAAAATATTTTAAGTATGATTTCATAGGTTACGTTTTTTAAATAATATGTAACATTATTTTAAAAATGCAGAAACCCTGCCCAACAAGGTTAGAACAACTTCCAGCCTGTACTCACTCCTGCCGAAATTTTGCAGACATAATATACATCATGCATTGCTGCTTTACATCGGTATCAAACATTTACATATATAAAAACATAAAAAACATTAAGAACACATCACTAACGTGAGAAATGGGGCTGCTGCCTCTATGTACGCTGGTTGCTATGGCAACACTACCATGACAAAAGTTTCAAGTTCCACATGGTTTCCACAAAACTCTACAATGACAAACGACTCTCTAAAACACACAGTTATATTTATTATTTAGATAATTGTTAAATATTTTTTTTAATCATGATGTTTTTTGTAATGCCGTTTTTTTTTTAACCCAAACAATGCCTTCGTTTTCGCCACGGGACTTTTATTGTGAAGATCGGCTGCGTCGCCAGCAGACGTCAGGTGTCATGAAAGGCGTCTGTGCGGTGCTGTTGTTTACGTTCTGAAAAGTCTGATGTTTGTGTTTTTCGGTTGTTTGAGAGTTAAATTCAGTGCGAATTAGCGATTAAACACCTTTACAGGATAGAGTACCGCTTTGCTTTGAGTGTGTAGGCTCTGGGAGCCTGTGTATGAGCTGTGAGTCAGAGGCAGGGGGAATTAAAGTGTCTCTGATCTCTCGAGGTTTTCCTCCTGAGCTGCTGCTGATCCGGGAAAAGAAGGTGAGCGGATTTTCCGCACTGTATTTTGGCGCATAAGTGCATAAGCTTGGACTCTGAGCTCGTTGCGCAAATCCCACAAATGTCCAAACTTTGCCTAAGTTGGCAGGACCTCTGGGAGACCGCCAGCTAGCCCGCTGCATGCCTTGACCCTAGCTGCTGCAGCCTCACACCGGACAGGGTCCAGACCATCACCTGGGTATTGACCCCTCTTTCTGTCGGGGACCACCAGTCCAGCTGTGGGCATGGACGACGACGACGTGCCGCTCATCCTAACGTGGGACGAGGCCGGCAGCGGTCTGCTGGGGGACGAGACCTTGGAGGAGAGTGAGTATAAATCCCTTTTACAGGTCTTCCGCATAATAACACTAGACTGGTCAGACCGGGGCTAGGCTGTGTGTGTGTGTGTCCACCTTCTGTCCCAGACTGTTTCACACAGCAGGACCTCTTGACTGCTCACTAAAGCTGGATCCCTTAGGGTCGTGACCTTTTACTGGACAGGTGTTGCTGTGAAGTAAAGTGGCCACGCGTAAACACACCACACCACACAGTGTGTACAGTGTGAAATTCTTTCCCTGCATTTAAACCTTTCACCAAGTGAATCAGTGGGCAACCACCAATGAGGGGCGCCCGTGGAGCAGTGTGTGGGGACAGTACTTTGCTCATGAGTATCTCTGGTGCCACTCTCAGTGTTGGCATTCGAACCCACAACCTTCTTATTGCAGAGGCAACTCCCTAACCACTAGACACCTCGCTAAGGCCACCTGGGGGGTATTTCTCACCCACAGAGTACCCCTTGCTTAGACCACCCAGGTGTGGTATTTCTCTCTTGCACTTCTTTTGCACTTTCAATTTTTTAAATTCTTTTATTTTTTTTAGCGCTTCCATTGTCTAATTCTCTTTGATATTATTTTATATAGTATTTCTGGAAAGCACATTGAATTACCTTTTGTGTAGAATAATGTGCTATATATAAATAAACTTGAACTTGAACAGAGCAGGATTGCTCAGTTATTCAAAGAAGTCCAACTCAAGCCCTGACCCATGGTGGTTGAGGTCTTAAGACTTAACTGATCCAGTTTGAACTCGTGGAGTAAAACCTGGTGATTCCAGGATGTGGGTTTGGCTCAGGTCCACATCCTTCTGCAGCCACATCAGATCTCTAGCTCACGATCAGATCATTCTGGAACAGAGTCAGGATTCTCAGAGCAGGGAAAACACGAGCAGGGCAGAACTGGCCTGATGTTGATCTGTTATGTGCCTGACTCCATTCACCTGACAGTCTCAGTCCCAGCAGAGCTGCCTTTCTCACCTCTGCCCAGATCTTCTACAGTTTCACTCACATTTCATGGGAGTATAAATCACTTCCGCACTACGTTGGTTTTAGGCAATAATAGGCCGTAAGGGAGACTCCAAAATAACAAACACTGTGAGTGCATTTTAATTTGTAGATTTTCACTTTGACGTCATTGGAGGAGCGCAATCAGTGAGATTAACATCGTTGAGAAGAATTATTGAATTATTAAATGAGTGTTTGTAGATGTCTGGGAATGAAATGTGCCTGATTTCCATGTGACTAGGTCATGTGGAAATCAATTTATTGTAAAAAAAAATAAATAAAAAAAAAAGGTACTGAATCAGTAAAACCTGATTCGCCCTGCGATCAGGAAGTCATGGGTTCAATTCCCAAGACTGCTAAGCACCTCTGAGGTACCCTTTTGTATTATTTCCCTGATTGTCAGCTGTAGACTTGTGGACATGCTTGGAATAGCACTGAAATACAGAATGCCTGTTCCTTTATGACTGAACAGGGAGGATGAGGGCCAGAAAGGAGTCTGTAAACTGTATACATTTTCCTGTATGGGTTTGGGGACGGTGCAGATCATTTGAGTTCAGATAGGTCTAGAAACACAACTCCAAATCATGTGATAATCTGAAGGTAATGAATTTTCAGAAACTTTCTGGGTGCATTTGTGATGATCTCACTTGTGGATCTTCTCAAACTTTAAACATAAAAAATTAATATATGCCATTTACCATATATTCCTCTTTTTTGTTTTTAAGGAATGCACTGAAATTAATTTTCTGTTCTGTTTCCTCAAAGGAAATAGAAAGTTTGCATAAAATAAACTGTAAATAAAATAGATAACCTTGTACGTAAGGTAATGGCTGTTCATCCAGATTAATTAATTCCATTATTCTTCAGTCGAATTTTGGTTTTGTTGTTTTTGTGGAACACTGTGGCCTCAGTTTGCTGTATTCTGTGTATGAAGCGTTTCTCCAGTGAACAGTGAAGTTCCTGGGTGTTGTTCCACCTCTTGATACTTGATAATTACACATTGCTTATCTAACATCCCTCATAAACATGATATAATTCCACATGGCTAATATTTGCTGTGGCAAGAACCCAACCATGTTTTTGAACGCTATTTCTCATTTAAATTTTTGTGTGGTTTTCATCCTTTGTTTTCTAATCTTTATAATTTGGTCGTATTTATTCACTTGTTTTTGACCAAAAGTTGTGATCGACATTTGTGCCCCAAAACAGTTCCATATTCCATCCTTCTTTATCCCTTAAGAATTAAACAGACTGTTTTGTCTTTGTCCCTTTAAGACAGAAATATGTAAATTAGCTCTGTGGTGATTGGTTGCGGGGTTCCCGTTGCCCCTGTTGTGCCTCATTTTAAAAAGCAGTAGAGACAGAGTAACTTAAAATGTGAATGGGTGGGGCTGAACTGCAGTAGATGAAATGACACACGTAAATACATTGGTATTTGTGACATCACTAAAACAATTAGTTGCAGCTTAGTTTGGATATATGGACTGGATGAACTGGGGAGTGACCAGGATGTTTTGAAACTGCTGTTAAATGAAATCTGTTTTATTTACAATGAAATGGGCACCTTGTAAAACAAGCTGCGTGTCTGAGGAACATGAGGCGTTCACTTCAGCCGCCATCATGAGAAAAAACATGACACAATCACTATCAGACTGGAAAAACAAAAACAAGCAAACAAAACCATGCATCACTGTCACTTTAAGAGAAAAGTGTCCTGACAGTGTCAGTCATGTGTCTGAGTGTCAACCACAGCAATCTGCTGCTCTTTGTACAAACACACACACACACACACACACATACACACACACAAACAGTGCAACGGTGCACGACCAAACGTGCCATGTCAGCATAGTGGTAGATACCACACTTGTTTGTGGCCCCTGTCCAACCCCCACCAACACGCAACCACACACACACACACACACACACACACACACACACACACACAAACAATGCTCCCATGGCTGAAAGGTGAGCGGAGCTTGCTGGTTTTGGGATGTCCCATGATGTTTTTGTCCTGTGGCTGAGTTTGAGAGCCGTGAAAATCAACACTTGTGATTCTATTTACCTGGACCTGATTCTTCTGTAACGCATCCAGTGAAATTCTCTTGGGAATTACAGGAATTCTAGGAACACATCTCTCGTTGTTTGCTTCTGGCCTCCTGACAGTGGGCCTTTATTTGCTGGTGCTGAAGGCTATTTATGGAATAAAAGAAAAGAGTTCAGTGTCAGAAGATTTTGGACCACGTGGTTTCTCCTGCTAATGCTGATGTCTCTTTGTCTGGACCATGAAGGCCATGGATCACAGTGAAAGGACAAGGCTGATTTGGTGAAGTGTATTCATACTGGTTGTGTTTTCGTGATTTTGGACAGAGAAACGGCACTCAGCGTTGATTGCCTTTGAACTGCTTGACTGATGTCCTGCTTCCAAAATTTTAGTGACCCTTCCTAGCCCTGTTTTGTTTGCGATGGGGCATCAAGGGCTTTTTTAGTTAGATTTTTGGTTGTTAGATTTTTTTTCTGCTGTCGGTTCCCCAAAATCGTTTCTATTCCTCAACACCTTTGCCTCCTGTCCTCCTTTTACTGCTGACCAGGGCACATCCTGGTCATCACGTTTTGTTCTCTTTGAAGTGAATCAAACTGCAAAGACATTCCTGTCCTAGTTTAACCAACAGCTGGCTTCTTCCTTTGGAGCAGAACGTCTGAGGAACATCTGCTACGTTGCAGTATGTTTGCAAGGGTTTTGATTGCAGGAAAGACGAGTGTAACCGATTTTGAGGGAAAAAAGGGAAGCGGTAGAGGAAAAGAGGAAATGACACGGAGGAGATGCTTTTCCTGGTTTGGCCATGCGTAAGAGAACCACAGCTGACAAATTCATGCAGAGAAAGCTCATATAACCAAGGCATCCAAGAAGGTGGAGTCAGCTGGAGAAGCTGGAGCAGATTCAAGCAGAACTGGACATTTTGAACTGCCGTTTGCCTTTGACGTCTTTATTTTTTCCCTTTCTTTTAGAAGGACCAGTAGATGGAAAACAACCTGTTTCATCTGAAGATGTTCCTTCAACTTTTCTGTTCTGTGTAAATAGAAGAGCAGTTTGTTATACTGCGGTGGAACGTGTGGACTGATGTGCCAGGATGTGGGAATTGAGGTGCAGCGCTGTTGGACTTTTGGGATGAAATTGCTGGAGGATTTGATTTTTGGGGTGTTTGTGGATAGCTGATTTTTTTTTTCTCTTTTCTTCCCCTTCAAAGCTGTACTTGCAGTATTGCCCCATGGAGGTCATACCGTTTGATGATTGACTCTTTGTGGAGTTTCTTTCTCTGGAGTAGTGACCCACTAGTCTTCGACTTACAACCAGGTATCCAGTAGAGTCGTCTGCTGTGGTTGTCATGGAAACCGGCGGTAACCACGTTAGCGGGGAAGAATGGATGCCCGAATGGCCTGTCCAGTCATCCTCTTTCTACCAACCATGTGGATGCGCTGGTATGTGGTGCTGTGGGCCGTCTGTGTGTTTATAGTTTTTGTGGAATGAAGCCTGTGTTTTACAATCTGTGTGCGATGACTGGATTGTTCATCGAAACAATCACTGGATTACTTGATTACAAAAGTAGATCTCCACACTGAAGCACATCTGATCCGATCTTTCACATTCTGGTGTTTGTTGCTTATATCACAGAGAAATTTTGGTAGCTGGGTATTTGTCTTACAGTTAAAAGGTTGGTGAGTTAATGAGCCAATCACAAAATATTCATTTGAAAATGGTACATCAAGTTATTTTAAGTTAAAGTACATGAAGATATTTTGATCTTGAGTAATAAATACACATATACACATGCACAATTACATGATAAGCAGATGATTGTGTGTTCTGTAGAAATGCTCTGTAGAAGACTTGTAAGTCATTCTCATAACTACTTTATTAAAGGAATTCAGTAGAAGTAACCTAAAAAATTATACGTTGCTCTTTCAAAAATTTAGTATATATGTTAAATATTAGAAATAGTTAAAAACAAATGTTACTAATTTGTTTTTAATTGTAATAAAAAAAAAAAGCGAATGTTTGAGTTCCTCAAAATACCCACCCCTTGCCTGTAGCACAGCAGCACAGATTTGCCGTATTCTTTCCAGCAGTTCTTGGAAATAACTTGTATCCATACCCTCCCAGCACCTTTTCAGTCATCATTAAGAACTTGTTGGCCCAGCTCTTTCCATGCAGCTCAGTTGGAGAAAAATCTGGAGACTGGGGACTATAAGAAGAATGCTTGGAATCAGTAATCTGTTGAAAAATGAAATTTTGTCCAGTGAAATGTAAACTGGAAGGAATTGTGTGATGTTGAAGAACCGAGTGATATTTTTCAGAAAATGAATGTCAGTGTATTAACGACAGACCTGATATGTCTCTTCAAAACCAATAATTTGAGCCTATAGGCTATAAAATATTGAAAACTAGTCAGTATGTATGTATATTTGTGTGTGCATATATATATATATATATATATATAATGTGTGTGTGTGTGTGTGTGTGTGT
>JBBJLS010070941.1:0-11484 GCA_037577275.1 Bryconaethiops microstoma | reverse complement strand
CTCGCCCGAGATGCTGAGCTGCATTGCCAGAAGGCCGCAGGGCGTTTGGGCGGCATAGGGCTTTTAGAAGAATGAAACGAAAACAGGAGAACAGGAGGGCAGCAGCCAATAAATTACTATTTATGTTATTAGCAAATTATAAATTCTTAATAATTTAGAACTAAAATACATTTAAAAAAAAGCATATTGCCATAAAAAAAGCAAATAAAATTGGGAGAATATTTGCAGTTTCCACGTTATTGTGGAGATTTCCACGTATTGTGGAAAGTTCGGTACTCAGAAAAAATCCACATGTGACTGAATCCGCGAACCCTGGTCCACGTAAAACTGGGGGATTACTGTATATACATAAAATTGATACATTGTAATTGTATTTTTTATAATATTAGCTTTTAAAACCATATACTGCTCAGCCAAATGGGTTTTAAATATAATTTTCTCAGCCTAAGGCTTATGCACAGTCTTATAGATGTAATGATAAAGTATCAATACACTTTGCCATATAGAGTATTATCAAAACTGTCATTCATTAGTGTATGTCCTGCTAATGCCTTGTTTTGTTTTGTCTCTGGGAAGACACCAGATGAAGGCATTAAAATCAGCTTTCTTCTGGTGTGATGGGAAAACTGGTATCCTTGTTACCCTGGAAGGATTGGCACAGTTGGCAAGTATGTGTGTGCCATCTTTTAAAGCAGCTGCGAATGACCATTTCAGAAGTGAAGGATCAGTCAGGGACATTGACTCCTTTTAGACGGTCCTCTGAGCAGTCAGTTAGAGCAAAATGCATACTGGATCACAGCCAGAAGCTCAGAAGTTGTGGAGGAGTAGCTTCTGGAGGGACCAAGCGGAAATGTTTGCAAAGGAGAGGTACAGTTACAGCTTCCAAAATCTATGAAAGTCATTTAGAATTACTTATGTTCTCTGTGGTCAGAAGGATTATGGCTAATTGGGTAATGGGATATTTTGGTTAATCAGTCAACTTTTAGCAGGTTCGTATGTGAATGTTTGGCTATGCAGTTTAATACAGTAGACTGGAATACACTGTCAAAAGCAATTCTCATGTCTCCTATGTATACTGTTTAATGCTGATTTATTTGTTTGGGTTGAGTTTTGTCTTAATTGGGCCGGAAAAGTGGAAAACCCTGGCTGAAAAAATGTTTTGGAGAGAAAAGGTCTTTGTGTGGCCTCAGTGAAATACAGCAATGTTCTTTTGTGTTAATTGCATCATTAAACACACCAGAGGCTTCTTGAGCGTACTGCATTTCCGATGTCGGTGGAATGAAATTCTGTAGAACAAAAAGCTCATCCATCATTTCTCCAGGGACACATTGCACTGGCTGGGTTTCCAAGGCATTTCCAGCATTGATCTGAAGACTCTGGGTTGGAGTTCCAGATGGGGTTTAAGCCTGGACTACACAACATTCCAAATGGAGACCCCACCCCATTCCAAAAGTAGTCCAGAACTAGGCTTAATCCCTGACCCTCTACGGACTAAACTGATCGACCTATTGATGTCAGGTGGCTTTTAGTCAAAATGAAGAGATCTGTTTTCTTCTTAAACTGTGTTTTGATGACTGAAGAGCTTCACAGTGTGTCATCTGGTATTAGTAGGCCTGAAAGATTAGTTTGTATACAGCTGCAATGATTCATAATTCATTAAATGAATATGGTCTATATTATAGACAAATGTTACAAAAGTAACATGAAGCTGCCTGTAGATGAGTCAGACCAATCAAAAGCTATCAGACACCCACGTGCCCATGTCAAGAACAACCCAACCACAACTAACTGCCAGTCTGGTACATTACATTCAGCTCCAGGACAGAAAAAGTGGACATTCTGGTCTTCTGGTGCAAAATAACAGGGCTGTGGCTGCTTGTATAAAACTTAAATCTGATGTATTTATCTTAGATTAAATACTTGAGATACATTTTAAGCTTTACGTTTAAATTCACATTCAAATCTGTCAAAAAATGTTATTTTAAAATTATGTATTTATTTCACAGACCACTTAAACATATCCCTGAATAGGGATATGTTTAAGTGGTCGTATATTTGCCCATATGCAGCCCTATAAACATTATTTTCACGTTAATTATAGACTTACCACAGCATTGGCTAAGCTTTAAAAAAACATTGTGTGCAGGAGGCTCATAGGGAAGTAGTGCATTTTTACATTCAACCAACATGTTTCTGCTGCTGGGTTGAAAGCCCATATCTCCAAAATGGAAATTTTACAGGAGGTTCTGAAAATAAAAAAGAATCAGAATCAGAAAATCAGAATCAGAATATTTTATTGATCCCAGAGAAAATTGCTTATGTAATGACTGCAGACACAGAGACAAGAACAATATAAAATATAAAGTCTAAAAAAAATCTCAATAAAAAAATCTGTGGGAGAAAATACACTATGCTATATATAAAATGCTAGATATAAATACTATAGATAAGTAATACAGTTGAGTGAAACCTACTGACAAAATGGTAGTTTGGAGGAAGTTATTGCACTTAGTACAGAATCCGGTAGTAATATTAAGTAATAAAAGGCAATATTGACATAAGCAGCGATATTGCACATGTAGATTATTGCACATAACATACCATACCCATTTTGAAAACATCACAGGAAAATAAGTTATTGTAAAAACTTGGACATTTCTGTTGGTTCATCCATTATTAAATTTTCACACAGTGTAAAATACAGCTGCTGCTTTCAAACTGTGTAAAGGACAGGAATGGAGATACAAGGTTTTGCTCCGACAGCTCAAATGCACCACCAGTCATAACTGATGACAAGCCAACAGAATGGACTAGATGTATTGGTATGTATACAGTATGTAAACATATGTAGTGCATTGGCTCAGTTTCACCATATTTAACATGTGAAATTTTTTTTATCATTTTAGAGCACGAAACCTAGACATCACAGAGATCTTTACAATGAGAGACGAAATGTTAACTGGGATATTAGCATTTTCCTGTGATTTTGGTGAGATTTTCAAGGTCATCCTGTTTAACATGCAGCTCTAGAGACCCTGCAGAGCAGAATGAATGAAAATCAAACTAAAGGGGAAAATGGGTTCCATTTTTTGCATTAGCCCCATGTAGATTATTCACAGAAATTGAAGTTGTTAACAAGCAATCTGGAAAATAAAGGTTCATAAATGTTTAGTGGTTATGTATTAGGATTAGGGGTTAGGGCCTTTCTTGATGTTAGGACTAGGTTTTGGGTTGAGGGTAAGGTTGGTGAAGTTAGTGAAAATGAAGATCATTTTAATAGATACTTCAATAGATATATGAACTAAATTTAAGAGATAGCTGAATGGAAATTAAATGCAAGCTAATAATAATCCAAGAAAGTACAGTACTGTGCAAAAGTATTTAGCCACCCCTCATTTCTTTTTATATTGTTGTGAATCACCTTGTTGGTGTAAAAGTACTATTTTCTGCCTGTCAGACTGTCTTATCTTTGGCATACTGAGTAGACTAAATTAAAGAAATTGGAACAATGGTTTTACTGCAACAGGCTGCAAAGTGCCTGAAGATACAAGGTGCCTAGATAAAGGTGTTCCAACAACTCAGCATTCAGCACCACCAGTATACTGATCACCGCCTGATCATTTGGAATCATCTACACCGATTTCATATGCAGAGGCGGACAAATACCTAACTTCATTACTTAAGTGAAAATACAGATACCACTAGTCAAATGTTACTCCAATACAAGTGAAAGTCATGCAGTCAAATTTCACTTAAGTTAAAGTACTGAAGTACTTGCTTCCAAAAATACTTAGGTATTAAAAGTACATATTTCACTTCATTGTTGATTTATTGCCACCACACTTACAATACCTGATGCATCTAACTTGCTTGTAGAAGATGTAGCGTAAGGAATAAGGTTGAACATTACAGAATGAAATACAACCCGAATTGATAAAGAAAACCAGTCTTTTTTTATTAATTGTACACTAAACACCTACACAAAAGGTATGTGTTTGTACTATATATTTGAACGAAGTTGACAACTGAGCCGCTGTAAATGGAGCTGGAATGGCACACACTAAAACGATAAAATTTTTTATCTTTTCCGTAAACTTAAACATCGACTCTAAATATGGCCATGGATGCGGGCATGAAGAGTCGCTGTCTCCGTCTCCGTATCTGTCCATTCTTCCACCACTGTACGACCGTGTTTAAGAAATGCTGGCATTGCAGTGTTACAGCGTATAGACGTGAGATAACACTACTGGTGATTTCTGATAGGCTGTCATCTGCTAAAAACCAATCACATTTTTGAAAAGTGAGACAGTTACACACACTTTCAGAACTGAAGGTAACGAGTAACGAGAACCTTGATAGAAATGTAGTAAGGTGAAAAATACGGTTTTGTCTTTCAAATGTAGTGAAGTGAAAGTTAAAAGTTTCCAAATTAAAGACTACTCAAGTGAAGTACAGATACTCAAAAACTGTACTTACGTACAGTACTCAAGTAAATGTACTTCGTTATTGTCCACCTCTGTTTATATGTAGATCACTGTGTGTCTTATAAAAAACATTTCTTTGAAACTGATCAGGTTCGGGAACTGGATTGAAAATAAGTTAAAAACTTAAAAAGTCCTTCACGAAGCCTGGATAACTGTTCCTCAAAACTGCATAAAAAAATAAAAGAAAGTCTGTCTCTTTAGAAGCAAAATATGAAGAAATGAGGGGTGGCGGAAGACTTTTGTACAGTACCGTACCTCTGTTGACATGACTGTGATATTCTTTCTTTTGATTTCAGGATATTTTTGGAAGACTCAAACATCACTAAAAACCAAAGGAACATGGTGGATGATAACCGAGCCTGCGGAAATACAAACTTAAAGGCCCTTATTCTACACTTTCCTCAAATTTGAAATTTTCCTCCTGAAGTTTGTGAGGTTTTAGGTGCCAACCAAGAGCTGTAACAACTCCTTATTCCATTCCAGTTTCTGTACCTTCAAGACGGAGCCTTAAAGCCATAGGCATAATGGGTGGTCATATGCAAAAGTTTGTGACATCACAACCATGGTGAAATCACAATGGGCAGTTTCTGCAGCTTAGATTCCATTGGGCTTGTTTGTGAGCAACGCTTACATTATACAGAACAGCAACATTGGTATATCCACAGTTTACAGGTTTTCCATGAAAATGGCCATTTAAAAGGTTAGTGTTCAGCTTTAGATGTCCCTACACTATCATGGATGCCTATATATTTGAAGGTCCTGACATGTCTAGCCTCTTGCATTTCTGAAGTGAATGAATGGCAGAGGATCCCTCCATACAGACATAATGCAAGGACACCCATGTTTAATGTGAGATAATGACAAACATGAACTAAAATAAGTTCATACTGGAAGCAAAATGGTACCATCTGAGGAGAACATCACTGCTGTGACTCTCCTGGATGACTGTGTAAACTGCAGCCTTCCATCATCTTACCATATTGACCTTCCAAAGGCAGTTTCCATGGGGCTGGTATTTATGCTCTTCGTTGTTTTTGGTGTAATGGGCAACATCCTGGTCATCTTGTCTGTGGCCTGCCATAGGCATCTCCGTTCAGTCACCCATTACTTTATAGCCAACCTGGCCGTGGCTGACCTGCTCCTGAGCTCAGTTGTGCTGCCGTTTTCAGCCTCCTCTGAGCTCCTGGGCCGCTGGGTGTTTGGCCGGCAGCTGTGCAATGCCTGGACGGCGCTGGATGTTCTCTGTTGCACCGCATCTATCCTCAGTCTTTCGATGATCTCTGTGGACCGCTGCCTGGCTGTCAGCTACCCACTGCGATACCCCTCTCTGGCCACCAGTGGACGAGGCTTGGGTGCAGTCGCCTCTGTTTGGGGCCTTTCAGCTGCCATCTCAGTCGGGCCACTTTTCGGCTGGAGGGAACCGATGCCTGAGGACGAATCAGTTTGTAGGGTGAATGAAGACCCAGGCTACGCCATATTCTCAGCAGCATGCTCCTTCTATGTCCCGCTGGCTGTGATCCTGGTCATGTACTGCAGGGTGTACGTGGTTGCCCGGAGGAAGAGCCAGAGTCTCCGAGATGGGCATCAGCGGAACGGGGGGTCTCTCAGGATCCACTGCGGAAACACCCAGCGCTGCCCGGCCCAGGTTCACAGTCAGAGGTGGGTATCAGTTTGAACGTGGTGAATCAAATACACAGATTTTCATATGTGGTGTGTAACGTATAACAAAAAATGGCCATTTACGCTCTTCACACTTGAAAAAATATACAAAAGTAGCTATTTGAGACTTACTGAATGGGTGGAATTCGGCCTTGACTAAATACCAAAACAATCATAATACATTTTTGCATGACTATTTTCTAACCTCTCTTTATCCTCTATAATCAATCAGAATGTTTTTGTTACTGTGCCTTTAAGACTGGTATATGTAAATTTGCTCTGCTCTGATTGGTTGCCTCAGTAAAAAAACAGCTTGTGAAACTCTCCTTGTAATTTCAGTGTAGATATGTATTGCTAAACTACTGTAGACTCGATAGGCAGATGTATGTAAAAGAGTTTTTCACATCACAAGTACAGGGGCTATTTCTGCGGTTCAGGCTCTATTGACTACGTGGTACGTTTTGAAAGATTAGCAATATATGATATGTTTAAAGAGTTTGGAACCCTTGACGGGTTGTTTTCTATATTCTATATTCCTATGTAAGTTATAATAATCCAAGAAATCCAAGAGTCATTTGCTAAAGCATCAGAATGGAAGCAAGGTCAGAAATCAGAAATTTACAGCTGAACCAACATGGATGGGAGAGAGAGAAAGGCAGTCAGTGGCAGTTTGAGAAGATGTGGCGGAGAAGAATTTTATTATAAGAAAACACTCAAAAGAAATACAAATCCATCAGAAAAAAAGTGTCCTGAAGTATGAATGGAACCAGTTACTGTCATGGCAGGGATGGAGAAGCAGTGGCGGTGGGGAAATGTCGCTCTCACTGCGCTCTCATGAGGCTGCTCACGTTCTCCCGCGAGAAGAAAGCAGCGAAGACCTTGGGCGTGGTGGTGGGCTGCTTCATCCTCTGCTGGCTTCCTTTCTTCCTGGTGCTGCCCATCAGTGAGTACATGATAGACCAGAGCGTGCACTTACAGTAGTGTATAAAACCCCCAGTAAACCAGTGTATCTGATACACTCTTTTCAGTATCACACACACTAACATGCCTCTACTATGTCAGTATCACTGCTGTGCTTTGAAAAGTCCAACATCCAAATATTATGGTCAACAGTGGTCCTTTGGAGGTCCCTTTCCATTCACAGCGGTAGAAGAGGGCCAATGAACCAATGGGCCAGTCTGAAGTCGAAATACACCTGTAGTAGGTGTTTCTGATAAAATGGCCATTGGGTTTAGATATGTAGACCTTTGATATAAGTTGTCAGTTACTTATAATAATTAGTAATGTTTTACTAATGCAACATTAATAAATAATAATGCTTGTACAGTTCTAAGCATTAACCAGAAAAGTGTGAACTGTTATTACGTAATTATGGTACCAAAGCTATATGTTTAAATTACACCGAAATACCCATAAGGTTTGAGCCATTAGAGTAAACAGACAGTAAGGTATTTTATAATTGGACATTAGTTGTAATTATTTGGAGTAGTTAGGTGGTAAATGCATACATGTCACATGTAACTGCCATGTCACATAATTATACAGAAGAGTAAAACATTGGTAACCCAGTAAAACCATACACTCAGATTAAAAAGGTACTAAACAGTCACGGGTTGGTCCGTCTCTCATATCTCTGGTGCCCTCAGTGGTACGTCTTCAGTACCTCAGATTAGGGAACATAACTCATCATATTTCATCATTATTGTCATTATTATTACTTTATTATTATTATTATTGTTATTGTTGTTATTGTTATTATTATTAGTAGTAGTAGTAGTTGCAGTAGTAAGTCTTCAACCATGGTCTTGACTCCAGGCTTTTTTTATGTTAAACATTCATTTAAGCCCATTTCTCCAAAGAAAAACACATTTAAGGTGCACACAGTTAAATGTTTGTACCCTGATGATGTATGTACCTGTACAGTTCTATTTTTGTTGTATGAATCACTGCTTTTTTAAACAGTGCTCTTTGTGATGACCTTTCAACAAATGGCTAAAACCATTTGTGGGAGTGAGATGCCTGTGTGTGTGTTTGTGAAGTGACCAATTTTCATACGTGACAATTCTTCTCTGCATTTAACCCATTCCCCAAATGACCACAGTGCCCGGGGAGCAGTGTGTGGGGACGGTACCGTGCTCAAGGTTACCTGAGTAATGCCACTAGTATTCCTGACCTTCTGGTCACAGGACCAACCACTAGGCCACCAGCTGCCTGTCTGTGTGTGTGCGTGTGTGTGTGTGTGTGTATGTATGTATGTATGTATGTATGTATATATGTATGTATGTGTGTGTGAATGAATGAATGAATAAATGAAGAAGTTTAAAGTCGCATAGCTAACAAAAACAATCACCCAAATCTTTACCATGAAAAACCATGGGAGCTATAAAATTTCACTGTAAGATCAGGGCTGATATTTTCAAAGCAGGTGTATTTATGGAGGTATTTCTGGTGATTTTAGCCACGAAAAAAATATACAAATGTATTTCTAGAGTCGCGCTCCTTTCCCTGGTCTGGTTTGTGAAAACATGCGTTTGGTTACATATTTTGTTCATTTTTACAGCTCATAGTAAGTCATACTGTTTCCTAAACCACACCCACCAGTCTACACCACTGTGATGAAGAGCTCTATGGAGTTTGGTGGGCTGAGAGATGCTTTGTAGAAAAGATTTGGGTGACTATTGACTTCCAACATTAGCCTCAAAACTCCATCCGGAATAAATGGAAAATAGTTCACATTATGTGCGCTGGCATGGCCATTTATTATAGAAAATATCATTGTTATTATATATTTGGAGGGTTTTCCAAGCAACCTGACCTTTCTTCCACCTCAGCCTTTAGTGTAAATTACCTTATAAACAGCTGCATGAGATCACATTCAAATGGGCCTCGAGACACAAAAGAGGAAATGAATAATGGGAAGAAAGTAAACAGCGCTCTTTATGTCTGAATAGGGTTTTTCTCAGGTTACGCCGCATCAGCGAATGTTTATTTATGAGCTAAACAGCAATTTCACACACATCGACGAGTACATTTCCAGCCAAACTGGTATTTTGTGCTTACATCTGAATCCTTCATAGGGACGTGTTGGTGTGCAGGTTCAATATTGAAGTTGAAAAGACTATTTTTTATATAAATGGACTAAAAAGTTCCCTTGTGGAAATGAAATGGTCTCTGAAGTGCATTGAAGCGTGCATTTTAAACTGCACATCGAACATTTATGGCCATTTGAATATGTAAATTGCCTTAAAAGTTATATAATGTTGAAAAAAAGCTCTTCATTACATTTCTAGGCCTTTTAGAAAGAAAGGCTTCAGGGTTTTCTGAGATGGAAAACTTTCTGTTTCAGTAATTATTTATGCAAAGTGAACAAGGCCTATTGGTTGATGTTATTGTTACTGTGATTAAATTATACCACTATAAACTTTTCTGAATATATGAAGGGCGTACTCAGTTCTCCTAAAACACTAGAACTACTGCAAACCTCATACAAAATATATACTAGATATAGAAATTCTGTAAACAACAACAAAAACAAGTGAATAGCAATTACTTAAAGTTCAATGCAAGTTCACTACCTCAAGAAATCACTGCACTTCTGTGTCGCAGCTTTAATATAATGTAATATAATGTAACACAATATAATATAATATGACATAACAAACATTAGAACCCATTAAAAAAACTGTGACCTGTAAAACATTATTTCAGACAAGGCCAGGGCTGGCATTTTTGTTTATGGTGATTTTAGCCACTATTTCTAGATTTTCATTTCTAGTCCTGAGGTGGTTTGTTAATAGAGGTGTATATCTACAAATTATGTTAATTTTTACAGCCTATAGTGTAAGTCATATTGTGTCCTAAAGCACATCCACAAGTCTCACAAATCTGCTCCACCTTAATGAAGAGCTGGATGGGGTTTGAGTTGCCATTTAAAAGATTTTGGTGACTATTGACTTCTAGCGTTTTAGGAACGTTAGACTTGTAGCTGCAGTTCTGAAATAAAGAAGCAAAATTTGTACTCCAACCCTGCCTTGACAGATCGACTCTATCTGGGATGTAAAGTGTAGAAAAAGTAACTTGAGAAATCACACACACACACACACACACACACACACACACACACACACACACACACACAGGTGATGTTTCTGTTTACTAATGTATTCACGAAGCTCAGAAAATGTAAATGTCATATATTTAAATGTTATAGTATCGCAATGGTGTGTTTTTGTCATATCATCCAAATCACAGTGAGATTTCCAAAAATAGGGTAAAGGGCGCATTTGGCTGACACTGTTTTTCAGAGCGACTTGCAATTATTAGTCACTGGAGCAACTGAGGGTCAAATGTCTTGCTCAAGGACACAGTAGTAGAAAGACTTTGTGGTCATCAGGTTCACAGGCAAGCGTTTTGCCCACTAGGCTGCTACCACCAATATAAGCAAAACAGAATGATTATCTTGCGCCTCTGTACCTGCAGTCCATGAACAAGCAGGCCTGCAGTGCCCTCTTGTGCAACTAATGGGTTTTTCAGTGGTTCACAGCGTTTCTTTCTATACGTATGAATGGTGCAGAGAGGTTTCATCAATTGTTTCATCACATGTGCCAACTCAATGTTAATTTTGGAATAGAATGACCAACAAGCTCATAGACGTAAAATAACCAGGTATCTGCATACTTTTGGGTTCGTTGCAACTATTCTGTGGCATCACACAAAGATCCCAAGCTAGAGAGACATTAAGTCCAAAGCAAGCCATGCTCTCAAAATAAGGTTCCTATATGATTTTTGAGTAGATGTTTATAGCTTTAACATGTTTACATCTTGTTTGTAAAAAACTTTTCTTTGACTGTTGATCGGTTAAAAGGTCCCCCAAGTAACCAAAAGTTGTTGTCAAAGGAACTGCACTAAAAAACCCTTTTCCTTTATTTTTAAGGGCAAACTTTATGATCTTTCAGTTCATTTCCAGTGTAGGCCATTGCACAGCGTGATCACTGAGGATTGCACAAAGCCAGCTTTGTTCTGCTTTACAATCTGTTATTGTTTTTGCGCAAAAATGTTCCACCTTCCCATCTCACCGGCCCCAATTAAGGAGTTTTTCAGTGGTGTATGGTGGTACACAGTTGTTCTATGGTGTAATACAGCTCTGGAAAAAATAAGAGACCACTGCAGTTTATTTTTAAATCAGCATCTTTATGAGTTTGACAACCATTCCATGCCAGTGTCTGTTAAATTCCTACACAAGCAGCTCATTCTGCTTTATGATTTACTGATTAGTGATCACCTGAATCACATCTTATTTAACGAGGAAAAGTATAAAAACACTGCTGTAATCAACACTCTC
>JBBJLS010070940.1:0-11484 GCA_037577275.1 Bryconaethiops microstoma | reverse complement strand
TAAAGTGCACATGTGACATAGCATATTATAGCATATTATAAGAAACTATACAATAAAATAGAATACCTAAAAAAAAATTTAAAAAAAAAGGAACATAAAGGCTTTTTCCACATTTGCCAAAACAACCTTGATGAACCTCAAGCCCTTTGAAATAATGGTCTGTGGTCTGATGATTCCAACAAGAACATTTCAGAAGACAGGGGTCCTGTTACATCCAGCTAACACGGCTTTTCACGAAAGAACATCTGATATGACACCGATCATATCAGACCTTTAGTCAGTTTATAACCTCATTGGTAGCTCTGCACATTATATTTATATTGTTTTTATACGTACTGTATATCTTGGAATTATGATTTATGTCTCATAATCCCAATATATTTTCATTATTTATTCGTTTTTGACCCTGTTTATTATTTTGTTGTAATATTAATTTAATTGGCTGTGACTTATATCATGACTTTTTATGATTGCCATATATGTTTAGAAGTTTCATGCATTTCATGTTTTATATTACTATAATTATATTACTGTGAAACACAATATCCCCAAAAGTTTGTAGACACATACCCATGATGATTGCGTTCCTCTGCTCTCCTGGGTGGACTTTACACAAGGTGATGGGACTTTGCTGTGAGGATTTGATTGCCTTCAGTAATCATCAGGTTGGACGATTAGTTCTGGATAACAAACACCACTGAAACATATCCCAAAGATACTGGATGGAGCTCCATTACAGATCGCATGGTGAGTTTAAAAAGTGTGGAACGTGGGAACCCTGCATTACAGTGATCAAGATTATGAGGTCAGCGGGAAAGCTCAGATAAGGAAAGTTATCCTGGACATAGACTACATCAGCAAAGGCACATACACAGACTGTCATCTCTGTAGCTCTGTAGCCTTTGTTGATGTAGTCTATGTCCCGGATAATTTTCCTTATCCGAGCTTTCCCTCTGACCTCATAATCAACAACAACAACATAGGCACATACACAGACTGTTATCTCTGTAGCCACAGGACAACTCATAACAAAATTAGTCAATTGTCTGAACAATTTGAAGCCAAACGAAATGCTAACCACATTCTGACATCTCCTCTATCCTGATAGATGTACTGAAATCGCACAGTGACTTTGCCTGTACAGTGGTTACGACTTAAAAGTGATATAGAACTGTCACAATTTGCTTTCTGACCATTACTATTTGTGCATCTAGCTGGTTATGTATATTGTTTTCTTGACTTTCTGACGCTCTTCTTTGTCTCCTCTCCTATAGTGACAAAAACATAGTAGTGGTAACAGATGGACACATTTTTGAGGTGTACAAAGAGCTGTGTGGCAGTATTGGCTATGTGTTGTTAGACGTTAGAGAGATGGAGATCAAGATCTTTGGTACTGCCATCAACAGCTGGTAAAGTGCATACTGCCTGCTTTTTCTTTATCAGTGTACCATGATGAAACGGGTAGTTCTAGAAACTCATTTATAGAGACTAACAGGCCACTTTATTATCAGCTGCAAAAACAAGTGCTAGCAGTTGGTCAATGAGAGTGTATAAGAGATATGAGATTGTTTCTTGTTTAAAAGTAATTATAATCATAAATCTGTGGTTGGATTTGACCTAGTGCACTTCTATTTGTAACTGTCAGAATATGACTTTAAATAATACATAAGTTTACAAAGCATTATTGTGATTAAAATAGGAGTTTTAACTTTTGCTTGTATAAACTCAAACACTACTGTCAAAACAGCCAAACATGAATGGATATGCACAGGCAAAAATTATTAATACATTAATAAGAAGAATTGAGATTTGTTATGGGGGGGGTGGGGGGGGGGGTAGCTCTGTATGGGCAATCTGATCATATTTGGCGACCAGTTTGGCATATAGGGTTGGCGGACCAAGTCCATGACAGTTCTGGACCAATTTTACCTCTGATTATAATCTATCAGTCATTCTATACACTTAATGTAACAATGTTTGTAGACACTGTATCATTCAGGGTACTAAAAAGGTGTTTTCTTTGCTGGTTGATTAGTTCTGGATGACGAATGCCACTTCAGCTCAGCTCATGCTAAGTCCCACTTCTAAAACAGACCAATGGAGAGGAGCCTGTGCATGGCACTGGGAACCGAGACCTTATTCTCATGTGTAGCTGTTCCACAGCATTCTCACTCAATTGACAGTGCTTTTCCATGGATACTGTACAAGCTTTGTGTGATCAATTGAATACCTGTGTCTGCAGTTAGAACACCTTAAAGCTGAGTTCTAATTAGAAGTTGGCATGTACAGTCGACCCCCGAAATTCACAGGGGTTACGTTCCAAGAGCACCTGTGAATTGTGAAAAAACGCAAATTTGTTTTGTAGTAAAAAAAAGTCCTTTAAATGCCTAATTTTATAGTCTAAACCCTAAATATGCCCCCAAATATGCTCCCAAAACACTTTAATTTAATTTAAACTCAGTTGAATACATTACTCTTAAAAAACTTTAAGGGTAAACTTGACACAGCTACATGCAGGAAACTGTTATGACGTGGGAATGCTGGACTGCATCTGCCAGAGATCCGTCACAGGGCAGCAGCCAATCAGCAGCAAGGAAAAATCAATAATGCTCTCGGATTGGCAACTTTCAGACCTCCTGCTTTCAGCAGATGCGTTTCACCAGACGTGTTTTTGTATACGGTTGCTTTGTGTTCTCTTGACAGTATAGAAAAATTTATACAAATGCTGCTATTTTTACCAAACATGAAACACCAATGTGTGAACAATTAACAATGCAGCTGACACCAATGTGTTTCCCATTCTCTGGTGAAGGAGATTTGGTTAGAATTAAGCTGTGAGTTTCTTGTGTTTCAGACCACCCAGTCTAAGGGCAGAATTTGGAAAACCGCAATATGAGATATTTATTTATTTTCTTGTCTTGTATTTTTCACATTAAGATGGGAACTACTGAAATGTGTGTTGTTTTGTATTCAAGAAACATGACAGCCTCTATATTCCCTTAAAATGAAACGGCCTGTCTTTTCAGTTGTGTCGTTGCGAGTGATATTTGTAAACAACCCTTCTTTTGCCTGGGTGCCCTGTACTGCAATTCTTTCAAAAAGCAGTCAAGGCTGAACCTCACAGGGAGGATATCGGTCTAATCTGCCATAGTCTGAAGAGACATAGGTATATATTTCCCACTTGTGGGACTAATAAAGGCTTATTTTTTCTCTTAATAAAAGCAAAGAAAGTTTTGTTTTACCTGATGGACCATTTAAATCCAAATACCTTAAAAACTGCAAGTAAAGTTTTTGTGTCTTTAAAGTAGATTTTAAAGACAGCTGGAGGCCTAGTGCTTAAGGAGTTGCCCCTGTGACCAGAAGGTTGTGGGACTGAATCCCAAGAGAATGCAGAGAAATAAGTTCACACTGTGTGCTGTGCTGTGGTGTGTTCACGTGTGACTACAAGTGGCCTCGTTACTTTACTTTAAAGGCAAAGTCACATTCTTGAAGAAGTTTAAGTTTTTTGACTTTGATGTGATTTTGTTTTTGCTTATTTATTTCAGTGTTGCACAAGTGCAATGTAAACCTACAGCCTTTTTATAGAACAGAGTTTTTGTCATTGCAATGGCAGTACAACAACTTCTCATACACACAACATGTACAAAGCCTACAGTCTACTGTAAAAAAATACTAGATTTTTCTGAGAAAAAGAGAAGTGTGATTGCACACCAGCAGTCACAGAAGTTTATTTTTGGTGTGCATGGATGAAAACAGGAGGTAGACACAGGGTGGTATGCACGTCAAACTCAAAGAATCAGTGGGCAAAAAAAGTTCAGCACAAAAATTGATGGCTAACTTGACACACTACCACACTTTATTGTCCTTCAGGCTCAATATGAGCCCAGAAAAGCTCAACCACAAAAATTGGCTACCTGAGCTAACTAGCAGCACTAAAAAAATGTTCGAGGGCTAATTTATTTTTTTTTAAAACACATTCTTCTTGTCATAACTGACCTGTGCTTTATAGCTGACCTGTGCTGTTTATGAGACTACTATGTCTTTAGCTTTTGTAGGACTGATTTTCTCTCTCTGCACTATACATTGTTAAGTGGACTTGCCCCTCCACGCTCTCTCCCCATACATTGCGGAGGTGACTCAATCACAAAAATGGAATCTTTGCTCTGTCCCTGATCATACGATCATCCGCAGCTGTATACAATTGCAATAGGGTGAAGCAGAGCTGGAATTTTGCAAATAACTCAAACAAACTTGGGTGAGAAGTGCTTCCAAAAACAAGGTGGAATAAAAATAATAACAAGAATAAATTGTAAGTAGAGCAATAATGATTGCAGAGGCAGAGTCAAACGTAGCGTGGTTCAGGCACAGGCATAAAAGAAGTATCAGAGGGAGGCAGAGACATAATCCAGAAAACAGTTCAAAGCAGTGTCAAACAAAGATATCACAGAGCAAGCACAGGATCATAGGCCATGATACAAAATGCATGAATGGTAGGTAACAGGACACTGATAATTTAGACAAAGGCAGGCTTGGTATGCAACAGAGTTGGCAATACTTTCCATAGTTCATTTACCGCATTTATCAGACGCTTTTATCCAAAGCGACTTCCATTCCCTAACTACAGGGGACAGTCTCCCTGGAGCAACTTGGGGTTAAGGGTCTTGCTCAGGAACCCAGTGGTGGTGCTGAAGGTAGGATTCGAACCCACGGCCTCTTAGTCCAGAGGCAAGTATCCTACCACTAGGCCACCACCACTCCCCATTTATCATTTATTTATAAGTCCTTATATAGTGCTAGACCAAGAGGTCCAGCATAATGAACAGTTTATAGCGTGATGCCAACTGGTTAAGTTTAAGTAAGTTTGTTTACTGTCATTTCAGCCATGCACAGTGAAACAAGACAATGCTCCTCCAAGACCATGGTGCATCACAAAAGACAACAATTGTGTACAAGAATACACAGAGAGCATAAAGAACACAATAGTAAACAGTACAACAGAACAGTGCACCGATCAAGAAGCAGAAACAGTACAGCGTACGAATATGGTATTATGTCAGGCCATGCATTCTACCAACTGAATAGTTAAATATTTATGAGGTCGGGAATAACAATAACAGAGATATTGTCCAGCGATAAGTATTGTGCAAAGATTGCCAAGAAAATGTATGTGACAGTTAAAAAAATATACCAGTATATCAATAAAGGAAATGATGCAGTGTGAGTTTGTTCATAGGAAGGATGGCCGTTTGGTGGCGATTTTTGGTTTGGGAACAGTTTAAGTGTGTTTGTCTGCTTGTGTGAGTAATAAGCAGTTTAGTTCAGGAGTATGTTTGTGTGAGAACAATAGTGATTCAGTTCGAAGTCTGATGCCCTGAGGGAAGAGACTGTTTCCCATTCTGACAGTGAAGGCTCATATGCTACAGAATCTTTTTCCAGATGAAAAGGTAGAAGAGAGTGAGACTGTGGGAAGGGTGAATGGGTTCATTCACAATACTTGTAGTTTTGCGAAAGTAGCATGTGGTGTAAATGTGGTTGACAGACAGGAGAGAGATCCTGAAGATCTTTTCAGTTGTCCTCACTGTCCGATGTAGGATCTTGCGTAGCATTTTCCAATCCTTGTGTCCTTCTGTAGAACAAGCTGGAGCTTAGGGAGTGTTTGGGGGGTGGGGTATTGTTGTCCTTAGTCTTCGCAGGAGGTACAGATGGTGGTGGACCTTCTTGCCATTAGAGCTGGTGTTAAGGGTCCAAGTGAGGTTCTCTGCTATGTGAATTCCAAGGAACCTGTTGACGGTGAGCAGAGAACAGTGTGCTCTCATCTCTTTTGTTTTGTCCATATTAAGAGACAGGCTATTATTTCTGCATTAGTCCACCAGTCCAATCTGTACCAAGTAGCTGATGTGATTCAAGCTTAGCATTTTCCACAGATGTGTTTAATGAGGCACAACACTGTTGTCCACATTAAGAGACAGACTGTTATTTCTACATTAGTCCACCAGTCTAATCTGTACCAAGTGGTTGATGTGGTTCAAGTTTAGCATTTTCCACAGATGTATTTAATGAGGCACAACACTGTTGTCTGCTGTGCTGTTTATTTATTAGCAGTGGAATTAGACCAATATTGTCAAAAACTTTGAATTCAGTTGTGTAACAAAAGAATTACCAAGGTTTAGGTTCCATTTTATTTGTACCTAAAGTGACACCGGAGAGTTTCGCTCAGTTTTTGCCAAAATACAAACATTTAGAGTACAAGTAATATTCATTACGATCTTGAAAGGTCATACCGATTGATATAATTCTGTAAAGGGTCATTTCCAGCTTGCTTAGTTTCAAGTAGCTACAACATCTTGATATTATAACATTTTAAACTGCACATTCAAAGTAGTAGTTGAACTTGAAACTTGAACTTAAAATGCAGTGAATATGTAATGCTTAGCCTAAATGAACCTCATTTGGCTAAATAAGATTTAACAACAGAACGAACTTTTGGAATGGAGCTTAGATAGGTCAATTACATTGTGCTAGTTACACAGGTGGTACATTGTCAGTGCAGATGCAGTAACACTTGGACATCTGTGATAGCATGTCAATGGCTAATATATACAGTACCTATGAGATCGTTTTGTTAGAGCCAGCATTGGCCATCACTGAGACATTTTGTTGCTCTCAAGTCTTGTTCAGATTACATGTAATGAATGGTTACCATCTGTTTCTTTTAATGTAAGGCCTTTGTCTTGGAGTAAATAACCAGACCAGAAGGTGAAAGACATTGTGAGACCACCACGAGACCACAAGTACATAAACACATTCTTGACACATATGCTCTAACATAAAGTGCATCCAGATGTATAAATTGCTATGACTTATCTGACTATACACTTTAATAAGCCTTTGGTCAACCCCAGCCAATGTTTATCTTCTTTATCAAACCATAATTTATACATTAAAAATAGCCAAGTATTAATGTTCAAAGAAATTAAATTGATATGGCTATTAATACATGTAATACATGTTATAATAAGTAAAATACATTTGTGATACATATTGATATAAAGTCCAATTAATGAATGTTACGTTACATTAACTGAACTTTTGTCTTTGGTTGGCTGTTCGTTAATTTTTATTCAAGTTTTGTTGAGTCAGCCTATGAGGTTGTTGCCTGTTCCTCACTTTTATGAAGAGTGTATTTAAGTATGTAGATGTTGTAGAAGTTTGAAAAAGTACCATGCAGATTTTGAGGAGCAAGTATTCACATATTTTGTGCCATGCATATTCCAAAGGGAAAACAAATATTCAGATATTTTATGTCATGTAGATTTTATGGGGGAACAAGTATTAAAATTTTTTATTATGCTTCCAATGCATATACTGCATATACAGTTCAAATTTACATACATAATGTTTTTTGATACTCACAAACAGAAACAAAAAAGTATGTATTTGTTAATAAGTATAAACAAATATTGATGTTGCTCTGTAGCAATAATTCTGCTATCCTGTTTTGTTTTTTTCAACCACCTCCCCACCCCTCTTCTGAGGACAACTTGATTTCTTTAAATTCACATGTGCAAATTCAAAACACTAGGTGAAGCTTCCCCTCACCCACCCACCTACCCTCCTACACTAATACCCTAACACTATGATAATACATGGACAGACAGACACGCAGACGAACATGGCAGGACATGACGATGTTTGGAGAAAGAAGGGTTGCATGTAATCCCAAGAACACCACACCATACCCACAGTGAAGAGGAGGGAGTCCCATGGAACTGCTTCTCTGGAAATCGTACTGTGGCATTACGTATCATTAAAGGAGGCATGAATTATGTGATGAACTGGGATATATTAGAAGGCCATCAAAACTAAATCTGAGAAGAAAACGTTTCAACGAGTAAACCCAAACATAAGGACAAAATCAAGACCAATTTCTAAAAAAAGAAGCTGAATGTGTTTGTACTGTCTGCCATCTACTGAATTGAACTCCTTTGAAAATTTCTAGAGTCTGAAATTATAAGTCCATTGCAATGGACCCTCATTACCTTGGGGAATTAAAATTTGCCTAGAGAAACAGAGATTGTTTACATATGTCAGTCTTGAAGGCACAATATTAAAAACAACATGCTTTATTGTCTATGATAATTACATGACTGGATGAAATATGGTCACGCAAAAATGAATTGCTGTTTTTTGGCACATAAACACACACAAACATTATAAAGAGTAGTAGGCAAGAACATGAGTATTAGTGGCATTTTTTATCACTCCTGATAAATAAATGAATGTGTATAAATGAAGTGCTGGCAATGAGGTATTAGACCTGAAAGTAGATAAACTAAAAAGAGAGTTTAATTGAGGTTTCAGCTTTGGCCATTCTCATGCGGTAAATGCTGAATACTTGAAGTGCATTATAAAGATGTCTGCCAGATGCCTTAACCACCGTGATTCCAAATATGTTGATTTGGTGCAAGGAGGAGAGGATATGAAAATGATGATTTTCAGATGGTATAGTGTTACAGCAATAATGGTGGATTCTGCAGAGCTATAACTGATTGCCTGTTTTGCATGGGCAATTTGAGGGTAAAACAGAGCAATGGATCATGGCATTCTTCTGCAGGAAACTTAGGGAAAGCAAGGGATTGCTTGTTTTTTCACTGCAACATATCCGAATACAAAATATTATTCAACCCTGGCTGTAGTTTTCAACTGGTGTAGATATGGATGAGTTTTTACATTGCAGTGACACTGATTATTTATTGCGTTTGAGGTCCCAGCAGAGAGACCTGAAGATTTGAGGAATCAGGATTTGCTCTTTATTTTATCTCTGGAAGCAGCAGGAGGCCAAGATCCCCCAGGTTATAGAGGCAAGAAAGTTGTTCTTACCTTCAAACAAGTCAAATTTTAGTCATGTGTTTCTGACTGGCTTTAACAGGCCTGTAAAGAGCTTTGCTTGCATGTTATGACGGGTACCTGGTTTCTCTGTTTGTAGAGTGTGCATGGTCCATTTGGGGGGGGGGGTAAGTCTTATTTTATGTTTGATCTTATTCTTCTAAAAAACAAACGACTTTTAGTTTCCAGTTATGTTACGTCATGCCATGTTTTAACAGGCTCTCAGTACAGGTCAATCTGTATAAAAGGTTTGTAGTTTGATCTGAGCTGTTCCCTGGTAAGTTGTTTCCATACTTCATGTTCATTCATTCTCAAATGATTTCCTTCAGGCAAAAGACTACAAAGCATATCTTATAGAACCACTTGATTTTATAGCACCACATAACCTTCCGCTAATAGACTCGAAGGTGGTTGTAAAGGGATTATACTTGGTTACTGTACTGAGGTATAATTTGAAAAGATTAGTATTTTATTATTATTAAGTGGACTACTTTTACTCTTCTCCTTACATTTTCATTTGAACCTTTAAAGCATTTGGTCATGAGACCTTGCCAGCCATACCAGTGTAAAATGAAACAGCCAATACTTACATCAGTTCATTTTTATGCAACGACCAGCTGCTTAACACACTCATTTGTTAATGTATTGTGTAATTATGTTGCAAAGAGTGCAAACAGTGTGTGGCCCACATTATAGTTAAGCATTTCTTGATTCCTCTTTTCATGTGTTTACATTTTTTACTTTTATACACTTTTATATGTGTGTTTAAACATTGGGACATTTTATTTTCACTGATGCCTGGTTTTGGAAACCTACTTTCACTTTTTGAAATACTGCTCAGAGTTTCCCTCAACTACGCTTTCTCCACACCTTTTCCAACCCTGTTGACAGACCCTGCTTAAATATATTAAATAAGACAAATTCTTATTGTTATTTTACAAGATTATTGTTATGTGTTGTATTACATGCTATTAGTCCAGAATTGTGTGTTCGTTCTAAGCATCACAAATTTATCTCAGCTACATCGACTTCAATATTTTTTACTCTGAGTGGTTTGACGCGGTGTGGTGAGTCCAAGGTAAGTCCTTGCTTCATGTCCATTGACCCAGGACAGGTTCTGGGTACCTGTGACCCAAGCGAGGATTAAGCGGTTACAGAAAGGGAATGAATGAGTGAGTGAGAGTGAGAGTTGATGCAAAACAGTTCTTTGTTGAACAAAGACAACCAATTTGTTAATGTTAACAAATGTACACTTTATTCACAGTCCAAAATGATGAGTGAACCTACATGTAATTGTGATAAAGGAAGTTGTGAATCTTAACAAAAAAAGTTTCCTCCTGGGAAATTATTTAGCAACTTTGCATTATGTGTTTGTAATCATTTCATATTACAACTTTGTGTGAAGGGGTTTTTAGAGGCATTAAAGTTGTCAGATGTCGGATTCAAAGAAAACACATGGCAAATGCTCGAATCACAGGAAAACTGCCTAATCAGGCACATGTTACCATAGTTCCTGTAGCCCCCAGATGAGATTAATCAAGACTCCAATCCCTCGCCTCAGGGAAAACACAAAGAGTGCACAAGCACAGTTGGACTAGTTATATAAATGTAGGGATTTAATAAACAGGTTTATAGCAAACCATCAGATGTTATTGTGGTTTTCCTTAGAAATCTTAAAAAATTAAGAGATGTTTAATGTAATGATGATGCTAGATGTTTTCTGGGTTTTATATGGGAGAAAGCCACATGTGGGGAGCTGTCTCTGTGAACTGTTTGCCCATTTCAAGTCCTGCACTTTGTTTATTATCACATGGCTCACATATGAAACGCACACAGAACAGGTTAGATGGGGATCAACCATAGATGACATGCGAAATGCTGATGTGACTTGACTTGACATGTATAGCAGAATGTTGCTTTCAAAAATGTATATTTTACATGAGGACTCTGTATACCACTTAAGAAGGCTGAAACATCACACCCTGAAAAGTCAGTACAAGATGAAATATGAGATGTGTAATGTATTTTGTCACTTACTAGGAAAGCCTACAAAAAAGACCATATGGTAAACTTTAGAGGTCCTTTGTACTTCATTTCTTGTCTCGCACATGTGGATGGCACGGTGCCAAATTTGAAACATACGTTCAGTCATTTGACTTAGTTTAGTTTAGGTACAAAAAGATGTAGGTTAAAAAACTGCTTAAGTGTTAATTCTGCATTGGCGAGGCTCCTCTCACTTTCCAGTTAATATTTTCTACTAGGAAAGTTCAAACGGAACTCGGGGAATACATTACATTATGTTCATTTTGCACACTTTTATCCAAAGCCTCTTACAATTTAAGGTAACACTCAGGCTTCAGGAGAGTGGGAGAACCAGAGGGGAGTTCTATTCTTTAAGAACGCACAAACCTTTAAGAATGTATACTGAAGCTGCTTTGCCACTTTTATTCATTACTGTTTTAGATCATTATACTGTTCATACTTTTTGCAAATTTTTTCAACCGTTGCACATTTTATTTGACTTATTTTACTTATTTAACCTGAGTGCATGCGCAGGTCACCGTGTATGGTATACACACACACACACACACACACACA
>JBBJLS010070939.1:0-11485 GCA_037577275.1 Bryconaethiops microstoma | reverse complement strand
CACACACACAGGTAATATAGCACACAATAAATGTAATAAAACTTGGAGTTGAATTTTCATTGCCAAGGGAACTGTCAGTCATTGAGGGACCAGTCAGTCATTTGACCGGCGGGATCCAGATGCAGGACTCTACAGTGAAATGCTGATTCTTTTGTATTGCCCCCATACAAACCAACCCAGCAGGAAGTTGTCCAGCTCTATATCTACTTTAATTATACTTTAGAAGATGTGTTTGCTTTCGCTGATTATGACAGGAATTTTAGGTCTCATTTTTATGTGATTTTGACCAAATGTTATATTCATAAATCAAAATTCATAAACAAAAATCAAATGTTTTTGAGCTGACTCAAGACCTCAAACAATCTGTTCTATATCTGAATACTGTGACTTAACAAGGAGTGAAGACTTAACTGATGCATTATACATTATACAATAACTGTTTCAAGCGTTACAAAATATTTGCAATTTTCATCTTAGAATTTTTTATTTAGTAATTGTATTTTTTTCTATAGGTGAAGGCTAAATATAAACTACAAACTACATGTTTACTCCGGTTTTGTGAATTATAATCTTATAACCAACATTTTTAAAGTTTTCACTTCTTTGTCATCAATGCCAAGACTTTGGGGATGTGCTCAGGATGGCTGGAGAACATTCAACAATGCAGTCATCCAAGTTGAACAAAGGATAAAAAGTCGTGGAAGAATTCTTTCACAGACATCACGGTAAGACAGTGTTAGCAAATGGCATCTGTGTATCATATTTCATAGATTTACATGTAATGTCTTCGGTTCCATTCAGTTGTTCTACAGTGGTAAAGTGATATATTATTAAATTCTATTATTGTTAATATTTCAATTATTAAGATTGTTAATAATAATAGTTTTTCCTAGCCTAGTAATGTTTTTCCTAGCCTCAACAAAATTTCGATGGGGGTGTGTCGGGTCATGGTCTGTATTGCCACTGCAGGCATGTTCCTTAGCCACCTGCTCCAGAAAAATGCATGTCTGCTCCCTGCCGAACGATTGCCCTCCAAAACATATATTTACATATTTCTGTTTTATATTTACAGTATATATTTCTTTGTCTTACTCACTTTTCTAGTGTGGTTTCAAAACAAATACTACTATACATTTTTAAGAGATAATGGAACAAAATGCTAGCTGTTACTAGAGCCACTTTCACAAGATATAATGAATCTTCACACGAACTACTACAACAACATAGTTTTACCTCTTTTTTATTACATGCCTGGATGAATTGGCAGGATTCAATTTGTCCAAAGCCTTGGAGCACTTTGGACATCACCAGTGACGTCACTCAACGTATTTGAACTGCGCTTCAGCTGAGTCTGGAAAAAACCTGCAGATCAATGATTCCATAGGTGGAGAAGAATGAGGTGGCAGCTCAAGCAGTGGAGCAGGGCCGTTCTTAGGTATATGCGAACTACACATCCGCGTAGGGCCCCGAGGGGGGCCCCAGTGCGGAATCCCGTCAGCCCCCCACGTGGAATCCAGCAAGCAACCCCACCACCGGACTGTGAGAGGGGCCCTGGCACGGAATCCCGTCCCCCCCCACCGAATGTGATGGGGGCCCCGCCATGGAAACCCCCCCCCCCCCAGAACTACAGCGAGAGGGGACCCGGCCCGGATCGCGTACCACACACACCTCTGGACAGTGTAGGGCCCCCAAGCTGCTAGGAACAGCCCTGAGTGGAGACAGTAAGTGGGGACAGAACCTTGCTTAAGGGTACCTCAGTGGTGCTATTGGCAGTCCTGGGATTTGAACCCACAACCTTCAGATCACAGGGACAATGTCCTAACCACCAGGCCACCAGCTGCCCCAACATGGTTCTCTGCATGTTACCCTTTCACTTGAGTGAAGCAGTGGGCAGTGGGCAGCCATCGACACAGCGCCAGGGGAGGAGAATGTGGAGATGGTACCTTGCTCAAGGGTACCTCAGTGATGCCACTGCCAGAAAGACAATCTGGCTAATTTCTAGTGATTTTAATTGTGTTCTAATTTTGAACTTTTTGTAGAAGTTTTGATTGAACCTGCAATTTTAATACATCATAATTGGATTGTCAATGAACTTGATATGAATAAAATAAATTAAGACTTTAAAGTGGACAAATAAGCAACATTAGTGATAAGGAATCAAGCCTGTGCTATTGTCAAGTCTAATAGGTTTATTGTCATTTCAAACATGTATACAATACACAGTGAAGTAAAACAATGTGATCATGGTCCAACACAAGAACAGAACTCCACTACAAGTGTGGACAGGGCAAAATGCACACAGTGTGAATAGAAAAAGACACAGGAGCAACAAAACAAAACAAAACAGCATTTAGTGCAGCGGATGGCTAAAGCAACAGTTTGAATGAATACAGTGTGTTAACTGCAGACTAGAGGTAGACAGCAACAATTGTGAAAATATAGCAGCAGCAAGGACAGAGAATGTACAGTATAAAGAAAATTGAGGGGTATTTACAGAGACAATCGAGTGTGAGTTATTTGTTTAAGGCAGAACAGGTCAGTGTGTATATGCATTGTGTTAGGAGGCGGAGAAGAAAGTTCAAGGTTGTGTTTGTGTGTGGGGGTATACAGTTTATGTTTCAGTTCTGATTGAGAAGTCTGAGGAAAGAAACTGTTTCCCATTCTGGCAGTGGATTCCAGTATGTTATGGAACCTTTTAATCTTGATCCCTGCAAGCTCTCAAATTACAGACCTATCTCTAATCTACAATTTCCATTTAAGATTTTAGAGAAAGTCATGGCCCAGCCGTTATTTTTGCTCCTGCATATTTCTCTATTGCATATTTTAAAACGGACATCCAGCCACTCATCATTGGCGGGGCCTGTGTGGAGAGGGTCCTTGGTGTTCAGGTTCCTGGGCATTGAGCTGGAGGATGACTTGACCTGGAGCGCCAACACCAAGGAGCTGCTGAAGAAGGCGTAGCAGAGACTATATTTTCTGAGAATCCTCAGAAAAAACCCACTCCCCAAAAATCTGCTTTTCGCTTTTAACCTCTGTTCCATAGAAAGTGTACTTACGTACGGACTGTGTGTGTGGTATTACAGCTGCACTTCCTCAGAAAGGAAAGTGCTCCACAGGGTCATCAGGTCAACGGAAAAAACAATTGGCTTCCCCCTCCCCACCCTGGAACAAATTTACAATTCCCGATGCTGCAAACAAGCAACAGACATTTCACAGGACTCATCACAAATGTGACGGTTGGGGGCCTCTAGAGGCCATCTTTTTTCAGTTCTTCTGTTTTGTTTTGAGGATATTTATTATGATGGCTGAGCACACTGGTTTAAATAATATGTTTCAGCTGACCAGTGCACTGTGAATAAGATGTTTTAAGTTTGATTGGCTTGTGGGGTTTTAGGTTTAGTATTTAAGTTCTTTTGTGTAGGACCTGGGTGTCAGTCCACCATCATCCTGGCTTTTGTGTTGAGTGTTTCTCCAATCTCCAACAATCTTTTGTTTCTGGCCCTTGTGCCATTTGCTTTGTGTTTTAATATAGAATCATGGAAGTCTGCATTTGTGCCTGCCTTGAGTGCCTGGGAGATCAGAGGGAGGAACGTGAAAGATGGACCGACCAGATACCAAGGCACAGCAGACAGGGCTACGAGCCCGAGAAGAGTAAGGGGTTTGCTGCGAGTGAGGCAGCCAAGGGGTGAACCGACGGGGACGAGTCGGATTTCCATCGCTGAGCTGCTGGGTGGTGGGAGTTCCAAGGACGAGGGGGGACAAGGACCCCCACAACACACCCCAGACTTCCCGGGGGCAAGCCTCATTTGTGGCCACCTCGGGTCCGAGGACCCAGAGTAAGCTGGCACTATAGGCGTTGCCCCAGCCTTCAACGTGGCAAAGCGTGCCGCCTATGGAAGCTCCATGGCCTGCACAGCAAAATGGTCAGTGTTAATTTAACTCCCACATTGTTAAATTCAACACAATCCCAGTGTTATATAATCCTCACCAGTCCATAGTTAATTGAACACTTTGCATAGTGTTAATATTTTAACTACACAACAGCGTAAAATTTTTAACACCCATAGTGTTACATTTTCACACTAGATTGTGTTAACTCTTTTCACTGGGGGTGTTACTTCCAAACATTCAGTGTTATTTAACACTGCACTACATTGTGTAAATCACTAATACTTAATGTGTTCATCTATATGATTTTGTCATATTAATAACACATCAAAGTGCAATGATGACATTCAATAAGTGTACAATTATATTCAATGTTCTGAAAATCCTTGTTGAGTCACAAAAACATGAACAATTGATCGAACAATCTTATTTAATTAATATTAAATTCCAAGCACCGTGGAACATTTGTACATTTACAAAGGAAAAAAAGGCACATCATCATTACCAACATAAGCACTTTGTAGGTCAAAGGGCTTGTATATTTCAATACAGTCTGCTTTGATGACATCTTTTTCGTCATTCCAACACTTTGTAGGCATGACTTAAGTTTTCTATCATAAGCTTGTTAACTATGAAGAAGGTGACACTATTAACCAGAAGGATCATTTTTATTCTGCAAAACACAGGCATGTCATGTTCAGATCCACAGCAATTGACAAATCCTGCTCTGTACTCAGTTCCAGTAATATTAGCCCAGTTAGTAGAAAAGGTGTCTTCTGCAACCGCAGACAAGACTTGGGTGATCATTTCGCTATTTTCCTCATCGTCAACATTAAATGATTTCAAGGATCCATACTCAACATGGTTTAAAGGAGATGTCTCCCACTTGTATGCTATGGACATTTGATGTTTTTGGCATGTGACACTGTGATGTTCTTGAAGTTTTTAAGCGTTTTTTGAATACCTTATGTTTGGCCTCACCTCTCATACTTCACATATGTATTATTGGTCCAATTTTTCTTATACAAGCTGGGTAATGTAACATATAGTGATGTTTGGGAATCATGTTTCTACCTGAAAACAACTGTTTGAACAAGTCATGGTGTTCCATTATTAAATGCTTTAAATGCACAGTCATGCCAAGTGTAACAGACAGAAAAAATATGATGTTAATTATTTGCAATGTCCAGTTCTGATTTCCTTCTGGCACAATGTCACCAAAAATCAAAGGAATGTTTCTTACCAGACAGAGAGACTGAATGGAGTCGAGTCCAATACTATTGCCACTACTGTCCAAGTTAACCCTTGTTGGACGATTTTTGCGCTCCAAGTAGCCATCGTCAAAAGCATATATTCATGACAGAAGACCAGATTTTGACAAAATTCTCTGATAGATATTCCAACAGTAACTATTTCATACTGAGCCACACCATCGAGAATGTCATGCATAATGTCCAATGAAAAATTCTGGCAAACATGAAAGAACTGTAGGCTATTCATTGTCGAATACTTTTTTACGTCAAACACATGCAGCTTTTGAGGATTAGATTGCAACTCACTGCAGTGCATTTCAAAAAGTTCTTTCCCTCACAAGATTATCTTTGAGTCATCCTCATTATACATATTCTGAGCATCATCTTTTTCAATCAAACACAAACGACAGAAATAACATCCACTGAAAGACTGTACAAAACCTAAAACTGCATGCATCCCCAAGTTGTCCCCAGTTATCTGACATATAGTGCCTTGGACCTTTTCAGATGAGAAAGGTAAATCAATGCCATGACTCTCCAATAATTTTGTCATCAATCAGAGGCTGCAAAATAGGATCAAAATCATATTTTTTCACATCTTCTGTATGAAACAATGCAATCAAATTAATGTTCATCAATGCAGAATCCAGGATGGGCCAATTTTGTGAACACTATGTTTGGAAGCTTGTGGGTTAGCAGTCTCAAAGTCATCATAAAAAAGTTTTGTGAAGAAGTCGGTTGTTTTGAAAACAATGGGTGTGTCTTAATGTAACTTCCATCACAAAAGTCTTCATATCTTTTTTTTTTATTATTCATATTTTTTTATTATTCACAAGATTTTGCAAGCAGTTCACAAGTATGAGAATTGCGACAGATAAATTTCATCATATACAAAATCAGAATGTACACAAAAGTGTCTTTTACTGGGACCTGGTCATAAGTTCCTGTATTTTTTTTATTTAACAGTGTATCATAACGAATTCCTTTCCCCCCCCCCCCACAGGCTCCACAATTCCCCAGTTTGCACTGAAATATTTCTTCCTTTTAGTTTCTGTATCCATGCTTGCAACTGGGTTTTCAAAAGTCTTGATGTTTTTCCAATGTAGATCTAACAGGATTATCTACTGGCACAGCGGACAGTACTTTCTGCTTAAACTGAGAGTGCAGTCCATCAGCAAAATCTTCCAAATCACAAACAACTGCTGACACTACACTATTTGCCACACCACTACCACTGAGCTTAGCAATAATTTTAGCACAAATGTCTTTAGTATTTTCATCAATACACTAGCCTGATCCATTGTTTTAAGAACAACCAGCCTCAGCGCTCTGCAAGACACTTGTTCCCACAACTTCTATAGTATCTTGTAAACTGTCAAGCATCCTGAAATGACTCAGTTACTGCATCACCACCTTGACAAGAATCTTTATCAAGAACACTATTTAAATGTTTTCTAAAAACAGGATATGTAGTAAACTGACGCTCTTGTGAACAAACCAACTTAAATTTGGTGCTTGTTGGTCAAAAGCAGTTTTGTGAAATGTCTATTGCAGTTGGTCAAAAGCAGTTAATGAGCTGGTGGCTTGGCAGGGGAGGAGTTGTTTGTCAACTGCGATGTAAGCATATATCAACTGGATATATGGTTGTTTACCCTCTCTTTCTTGCAGGTGTTCATCGATGCTGCAGCATGACTAAAAACAAATGAGATTTAAACAATAAAAAATGAATTAAAAATAAGAGTACTCCTTTCACTAATGCTGAGTGTAAACCGCCCTTTTGGTGTGAGATCATGTGCCTTAAAGACATTACTCAAAAAATAATTGGCCTGTATTAAGTCACTAACTTGGAGAGAAAATGCTAGAAAGTGCATATCACTGAAGAAGTCTCTTGTGGGATTTAAAAACATGAGGCAATATAATTTACCTTGTGAAAGTGCACCATTTTGTCCACTGCATCATTCTGTCTTATTTTGGTCCTCCTCTTCCACCCAGCTGAGGGTTGCAAAAGATAAAACGGCAGCAGCAGAGAAGCAATGTCACTGTCCCAGTCTATTGAGGGGAAACAAGGATGTGATAAATTTATGAAGGAAAATGTAAAAGAAGTATTAGTAAAATCAACTAATAAAAGCATGCTGTGAAGCATACCATTTCCATCATTCTCACTGAGTTTCTCAGCAGCTTTTAACAGATGACATAGGTCAGCTGACTGAGTCAGGTGTTTGGCCTCTTTGATGATTTTGGGCTTGAATGAGGTATCCCGCTTCTCAAGCAACTTGGAGTCTGTTTCAGCACCAAACAACAGCAGGAAGTCTTGATTCACCTGTTGATCATAAACAAGCATATATAATAAGTCAGGGTTTGGTATTGTTATATTGTATATTCACATTCATCTTAGATCTATTTTAAAGATGGAAAGTATGTTATTCATAACTTCGTAGACCTTTGTCAGAACTTTGAAAATAAAATTTAGTCAGAAGACCAGGATGACCAAAGAGTGCATCTTTTACTGCAGCAATTAAAGACTAGCACTGAGGATTAAAAATTGAAGTTGAAAATAAAGGAAATGTACAACTCACTAGTCCTTTGACATCCAAAAAGCGTGGAAACATTTTGAAGACATCTGCAGTTCTTTGTGCGTCATGCACTAGGTCCTGGTGGTGTTGGAACGTCATCTTCATCATCTGAAATACACTTGCTTCATCAGGACAGTGAACAAGAAATAAAATATCCTCCTTGCAGGCATCTCCATCAAGTTGCTGAGGCAGTGTGGTTGCTGATCTATGACGCTTTGGACATTGTTCTTGAGGCACCGAGGTTTCCTTCACTCGCCGTTTAATTGTACACTTGGACATGGTCTTGAGGCGCCACGCTAAATATCCAGTGCGTTTCACCCCATCATAGAAATGCTCCTGTTACATTTAAATTAATAAATCAACATCAAAATATCTTACAACCCAAGTCTTTTCCAATCAGGGCTAATCAGTGATTGACACTTTATGTTTATTCACTTTTACTGTAGTTCAATATCACCTGCATTAAGAGCTAGCCAAAACTTGGTTATACATTGAGAACGTAAGATTTTATGATAACGCCTGCCTTTATCTGAAGTCCTTTCACATACTGTCAGGCATAGATAAGCCTCCAACAAGTCAAGAAGAATGTCTTTTGTCAACTGCTGTGCCGGTTTCAACAAAAATGTCAAGATGAGCAGCCTCAGGAAGACCAAACTTGATTTTGACTGTAGAAAGAGCAACTGTAATCATAAAGTCAACTAAAACAAAGTTTCCTCATACAGGCTGGATTTTATCTTTAGAATTACTCTCAAATATAAAAATACTTGTTAAGAGCAGAATCCTGACAATGCATCATGAACTTTGCACTTCCTTGTCTTTAAAATAGTTGACTAAACTGCAGCAACAATTATACTGTACAATATATGACACATTCTAATAAGCCACGTTAAATACAGTTAACCTTAAGGAACCTAGCCCTATTTTGACGTGCTTGAATAGAAATGAAAATGTGGCCTTAATAATATTATTTTAGACTTCAAAATTTTTTTACCATACCTTTTATGTGTCTTTCAGGTTTAAAATGCATGCCTGGTCTGATAAACATGGATAATCACACGTACAGAAGGTAAACATGCCTAACGTTAGCGAGTTAGCAATGTTAGCAAGTTAGCACATGGCTAATTGGTTTCGGGCCCTACGAAGGGACGTAACCGAGTTGGTAATGACTTGCTACAAATGGGTATTCAAATGTTTGTGACTAAATACTCATCACATGTGAAAGACTAAATAAGTTAGTTAAAGACTAAATAAACACACCCAGGCATTTGGTTGTTATTTATAAACTATAAACAGGTGTTTTCCAAGCTGTGGAACTCCGTGCGAGCTGTCCTACCTGTCAAAATGAGCAACGTATCTGATGTAGTTCATTACAACACATTTTGTTAGGCCTCTAACAATATCTTACCTTCATTGATGAATTCCACATAGGTGAAGCCTGAGTGAAATTTGATGTACTTCTTTACACTGAGGTATTTCACTGAGGTATTTCACTCCTCCTGGTGAAGAAAGTGGGAAGAAAAGGCTCTATTAACAGATTTAAACTGTGGTTTTAGTGGCTAACAAACTATGCAGTTTTTTAAATAGCATACCCAGACAACTTTCATTGTGCCTTCATTTCAGACGAGTATGTTGCACTTCATGGGAAAGTGTCTGTGCAGCCTAGGCTATAGCCAACATTCTTAAAGTGGTATGCTAAACATGTTTATCCTCATTAGCATTAGATTAGCATAACATTAGCATTGCTCCATATCAACTGCATTACCTACTTTCGGTTAAAACCTGGCATAGACAACAAAACGCCCTTTGTAAATTGATAAAGTGCACTTCTTACATTTGAAACAGAATATTTCTGACACAGGGTCATTCTCTCTCACACATCTATCTAGTCTATGTACTACTAGCTTAGTTGGTAGCTAGTTGCATTTCTTGTATGACTTGATAGGCTAAATGCATAATCAAATCAAAACTGTCGGTAACTTTTTTCCTGATCCACATATATTTCGTTTAGTTTAAAACACTGAAAAAAACTATTTAAATGATTTGACTTAAATTGCTAGGTGTGGTTCTTACTTTATCTACCTAATATAGATATTGACTCCAAGGCTTCTTCTGGGTAAGGGCGTGTTCAGGCAAGAAAGCGAGAAAAAAATGGTGTAGAAAGTAACTACAAAAGAGTGTTGGCTATTGACTCCTTGAAACAGGACCAGCCAGAAAGCACTCTAAATGTTAAAATAACTCCCAAAACTAACACCCATTAACACCAGAAATTTTAATTCCAATTAACACTACTGATTTTGCTGTGTAGCCAGCCCGAAGCTGGGAATAGGTTTCGGCCACAGCAGTGCCTGGCTGTGCAACAGCTGCTAATGGAAGAGTGATCAGGGGTCTGGTGTGCACCCTCAGAGGCCAGCACCTGAGGGCCCCAGGTGCTGCCCCAGGCGCATACGGTGCAGAGCCAAGCAGCCGCACCGCAGAGCCAAAAAGCCATGCCCCAGTGCCAAGCAGCCGTGCTGCAGCACCACGAAGCCCAAAGCAGTGCAGAGGTTACGACCCGTAGCAGATCAGAGGCTATATCCCGTGCCAGCACCGAGGCTCCAGCCACCAGTACTGAAAGGGTGTTACCAGTGTTTCTGAGGCCAGAGAGAGGGTTAGGACAAAAACCCCAGCTCCACCTCCACAAATAACACCCTGGAGGTTTTTTTGGGGGGGGCTCCTGAGGAGCTCGCCAGAGGGGGCTCGGTCCTGTCGGCCACGGAGTAGCCCCTCAGTGGGTGTAAGGTCCAGGAGGGGGCTCGCTCCCAAGGGACAGTGAGGGGCTCTTGGAGGGAGCTCGATCCCGAGGGACAGTGAGGACACAGAGGGGATCCCTGTAGGGGGCTTTGCCCATGAGGACACGGAGGGGCTCCCCGTAGGCGCCCCGCCCACGAGAACATGGACAGGCTCCCCGTACGGGGCTCCATCCATGAGGACACTGAGGAGCTCCCCGTAGGGGGCTCCGGGCACGAGGAAAAAGGAGCTATGGGGAGCTCAGGCCATGAGGACACAGAGGTGACCTTAGAGGTGAAGCCTCAAAGGAGAGCGTCCCATGGGACCCACCCAGGCTGCCCTGGCCGTGAGACGCATCGGACAGGATGGAGTCCATCGAGAGGCGGCCAGGTGGGGCCCACAGGACGTTTTCTTCCAATCTCCTTTTGTTGATATTTGAGTTTTGTTTCTGGCCCTCGTACCATTTGCTTTGGGTTTTAACTCTCCGAGATTGGCGGATCATTTTTGTACTTTTCCAAAACAATCATCTAAAGCTCGGCGAGTTTTTGTCCTACAAACACATAAGTAACACCACTAAAAACCTCTAGTTGAAGCCTCTAGTTTTCAAATATGCACGTTGTAAAATAAAATATGTTGATGGCGCTTTGTAAATAGAATAAAAAGAATGATTTTCTATCCCACTGCACGCTGTAGCCACACCCCTCAAGTATTCAGATGTAAAACAGCAATCTGAATACTTGAATAGCAATGGCGTGATTGGCTTATTGTGCAGCAGGGGGCGGTGAGAACACGCCACATTTCATGCTGTAAACAAACGCACATGCACGAGAGAGAATACTTTGAGAGTAGCGAATCAGCCATTTTGTAGTGTTGTTCGAACTTATAGCCACGCGAGCCTTCGGGTTTGTTTTATATCGACTTTCCCACTTTTGGGACTAATAAAGGTTTCTCTTATCTTATATATCTATATATATATCTATATCTATATCTATCTATACATGTTTG
>JBBJLS010070938.1:0-11487 GCA_037577275.1 Bryconaethiops microstoma | reverse complement strand
ACACACACACACACACACACACACACACACACACACACACACACACACACACACACACACACACACACACAAAATTGGCTTGATTTCATAACATATAATAAAGAGTCACAGCTTCATTAAAGCAGAGTATGTTTTCTTTGACAGAGAGCACTGATTAAGCAAATATATATAGAAAGACAGTTCATCTAATCAGGGGACCACTAAGATACCGGTGGGATACATGAAATAACCAGGTGTAAACAGGGTCAGTGTAACGGGGGTGCAACCATCTTGATATCCTGTGTGATGAACAATTCCAATATAAAAGTGCTTCCAGGGTTTCAGTGTAGCCAGGAAACACACACACACACACACACTATGATAACGCCGATGTGTACACAGTTTGACACATACACTACAAACCTGGTAACAGCGTGAGTTTGTTCTCATTAGTGAGCTCCACGTCATCCTTGTGTGTGCAAAGCCTGGTTGCCAGGATACCGTCTCTTTCGATGCAGTTATTGGCACTTTTCAGAAGCTTGTAGGTGACTTCCTCCGTGACTCTGAAAACAAGTCAGTGACGAGTCACAGGAGTGCAAGAAAGGGTCAAAAAGTCTTCTTGATCAAACGTTAGAGCAACATCAGCCTCGCAGCTCCAGCGCTGAACTAACAAACCGAAATCTGGACTCCAACCACATCTTGGCCGATTGACTGCATGTCGGAAAAGTGGGGGGTGGGGAAAAAAACCCTGCAAATTTGATTTCCCAAACGACTCCCTTAACATACTTTCACTCAGAATATCAACAAAATATTTAATCTGACTGGTGGTCTTTATGTGCAATTATGCAGAATTTTAGACACACTCCCCTAAAATTCTGCATGATTGCACATCTTAAGGGAATGTGTTAGACTTTCCCCCACAAAGTATCGTTATAATTCATTAAACAAAGTATCCTTATTAATTCAGGGGAAAAAAAACATATATATTTTTACACTATAAACAGTATATCAGATATCACCATTTTCTTTTGTGACCCTCCACTGCCTCTTAAAAAAACAAAAAATAACAAAAAAACCCTGCCCGAGAAATCTGTGTCCTCCTGCCACCCCACCCAACAGAAATCTGTGCAAAAGTCAGAGATCACCCTTTTTTGTCCTGCCCCTAAATTACCCTTAGAATTTATTCAGTCAGATAAATTGAGAAACACTATAAGCAACTGCCTCAAACTCTTCTTTCCTACCGCACTGACATCTGAGAGATTTCTTAGGAGATCAGACAGAAGACTATATCGCTCACATTAAAGGAGGAGAAAGTCTGTTCAAACTAAGTGGAACAAACAAGAGTTTCCAACACTGCAGTTAAAAGAATGTCTAAAGTAATTGTTTCTAAAATCTGTTTGCCGTGGCTGCAGGTCCCCCGACAGCAGACGCTCCTGTTCAAACCAAAGCTGCGCCTGTGGACCAGCCGCAGGTAGAAAAGGCCTGCAGGGGAAATAGATGGTCTGTGCTCGGGTACCTGCCCACTCTGACGGCCTGCAGGAGGGAGATAAAGGCCCGGTCGGTCTGTCTGCGCACCTCCGTCAGCTCCATGTTCACCTGGACACACTTCCTCCAGCTCCTCGCCTGCGGAGCCCAGAGAGAGTCAGACTTCATCACAGTGTACCGGGGTGGACTGGATTCACACCAGTTAACCAAGCCACAGAGGCAGACAAAGTGAAAATTAGACTCGATATTACAGTAGAAAAGCGGGTTCACTTTTTTCCCCCCATTTAAAAAATAAATAAATAAATAAAGGGGGGGGGGGGGGTAGTTTTGTACAGAATGTTTTGGTGCAGGTTTTTTTTTCTATATACATTTTTCAATTATGGTTTGTGTGACCATTTATTTTTATGATTCTAAAATTGTATTGTGACATTTGTGTGGATTTATGGACCAAAAACCAGCTGGAATCCATTTTAACACTATTAATTTCCAACCTTCACAGACTGTTGTAGTAATTGTGCTTTACATACATATGTCTTACACTACAGGTCAGAAGTTTAGGCCCATAAATAAACAGTACACTGCTTTTTCAAAAGTCTATTAAAAGAGAACATTACAAATACCTAAAACAAATATAACTGACTGGTTTTGAACACTAAGTGCAGTTTAATGGATGTGAAAGATTATGTAGGAGTTTCATCGAAATCCCCCCCCTCCCCCTTATCACAACAGAATAGAGTTGCTGCATCCTTTCCAGCAATTTTTGGAAATAGCTTGTGTCCAAACCCTCCCAGCACATTTTCAAGCAGCAAACAGTTGTCTGATTTACTGAAGCTCAGTTTGAACTTGTGGGTCTTCAGCTGGTCCCTGCAGCTCAATGGGAGAAAGATCTGGAGACTAGGGAGGACGAGACATTACTCTCTAAACTCTCTGCTGTTTTTTGGACTGAAGATGATTTTTGGCACAATTTTGAAGAACACTTGGGATCATTATCCTGGTGAAGAATGAAATTTAGTCCAGTGATCCGTAAACCCGAAGGAACTGTGTGCTGTTGAACTGTGTGATACTTTTCTTTTTCATGATCAACACAGCGTGTCAGTGCACTAAAGACACACCTGATGTGTCACTTTAAAACTGTCTAATGTGTATCTAATGTGTTACTATAGATTATAAATAACTGAAAAGCAGTCAGTTACATTTAAGTATGTCTGTTTTACTGTAAAAAAAACTGATGGAGTATCATTGCTTCTTTTTTTAAATCAGAGAGTGGTGGCCTATAGCGAATATATGTATGTATTTTAAAATATGATACGATTGTTCTAGATTCTATGGATCATGGGATGAGAGAGAGAGAGAGAGCGAGAGCGAGAGAGAGAGCGAGAGAGAGAGAGAGAGAGAGCTGGTCAAAGCAAAATCTTAGAACTTATTGTGAATTATACAGAAAGAAAAGGTGCATCACATTTCGTGACACGTATCTCACGACTCCATACCTGGAAGCAGAAGCTTGGTTTCTCTTTTCCTTTGGTGACTGGAGGGAGCTGGAGAAAATCCCCACACACGATCAACTGGATGCCTCCAAATGGCTCAGTGGATCTTCTAACAGACCTACAAACATCAGACCACAGAAATGAGTCACCAGGTCCCGGGAACGTGGGAAATTTCGCCTTGGCTAATTACTATCAAATCATCAATTTGTGGGATTGGCTCTCAGAACCGCGAGGCATGAAATCAAACTAGTCCACCCCAATGGAGCCGTCTGCCATCTGGTATTCTGGATAAACACCTGAGTGACAGATGGAGTCTGTTCATCGGCCATTGCCAGACAATTGGAGACTTTGAATGAAAGACATGAATTTAATTATCCACTCCTGTATGAGGATTCTGAGCATGGCTCGAATAAGCGAGGCAGATCGATTTCAGCTTCTGAGGTTTTGTTCTCCTCCATAATGAAGCCACGCAACAAGAGATGGGTTGAAAGTCATGCAGCAGCTTGATAACTTATGACTGGGGTGCTCTTATCAAGTAGATCAATTCAATTTTATTTATACAGCGCTTTTTACAACCAAGTTGTCACAAAGCAGCTTTACAGAGTCCAGGTCCGAGCCCCTAGTGAGCAAGTCATGGGTGACAGAAGTGAGGTAAACCTCAGGAGGAACCAAGACTCCTCTGGTCGACCCGGAAGGAAAGGAAAAGAGGATAGTTGATAATGGACCAGTGGGTCTAAAGTGCAGTATCCGCAGCCAAGAGCCAAATAAACAAAATGATATGAATGACAATTGTAGGCCGATATTTGTGGGGGTTTTTTGTGTTTGTTTTGTTACTAAAATATTTTTATAAGAAAATAAGTTACATAAGGAACATAATCGGTTTAGGGTTACTACAGCATTGAGTTTCCAGTTTAGCGTCATTGAATTAATGAAAGAAAGAAAAGAAAGAACAAATTAAAAAGAAAAAAAAATGAAGAAATAAAAAAGAAAAGAAAAACATGAAAAGAATAAATAATGAAAGAATTAAAAAGAAGAAAAGACAGACCTGTACCCAGTCTAACAGTGCGACCCTTCACATGCATGCAAATACCTGAAATTACTATTTTACAGTAGAATTAATGATGTTTTTTTTTTATTTAAGTAAAATGGGATTTCATGCAAAATGGGAATGTTGTTCAACGCAGCAGCAATGAAAGAATACGTGTGAAGGAGGATCATGGACAGAGGAGTTACTGATGAATAAAGAAGAAAAGCTCATCTCCATGCCTGGCTATAGCTTCAAGCTTGTCAAAGAACTGGGCCTCCACCATGGAGATCTCATCGATGATGAGATGTTTGCAGCTGACCCAGTGCTGCCGGACTCCGGGCCGCTGGGCGAGCTCCACGCACTGTTCCACAGGGGCCGAACCGGAACCGATACCTGAAAACGCAAACCCAAGATAAAGAACTTCATAAAATGGTCAGACACAACTTCAGATTCCATTTCATTAATCGTGTAAGAGTCGCGCGGTATAGGGGCGATCAGGTGCACAGATTTCTAAATGGTAAAATCCATCATCATTTATTCAAATGAATCTTAATGATTAAATCAACATGGCCAGGGTGAGAAATTAGTAATCATTTGACTATTGCTAATAGTCAAATGATTGATTTGCTAATGTTTGGCCAAAAATAAATATATAAAAGTGAATAACTTCGCTAAATAACTGAATAAGTACCATTTTTTAAAATTTACTACATAAATATTTACAGTTTGTAATCCTATTATACTATACTACATATCAATTATTAGCAATAGTTTCTGAAGGAAAATTGCGAGGAATATTATGAAACCGCTGCAGCTTACTTTCAGTCTGTGTTGCTACAGATCACACTGATATGAGGAACATTTGGTGTTGCACCAATTTCGATCTCTGATAGTCATGGGCTGGAGATGGAGGTCATGGTCCATCAAGCCAGGATGCTGTTGCAGCCTTATACTTAAACTAATAATGTCCAAAATTGCGGCCGGCATTACACTACACTCAAAATGTCATGCAAAAAAAAAAATATATATTTTTTTACTGTGTGTACATACATATACACACGTTATATGTATGAATGACATTTGTCATGCAGGAACACACCACAAAGTGTGAAATTCTTTCTCTGCATTTAACCCATTTAATCCATTCACCAAGTGAAGAAGTGGGCAGCCAGCAGCACGGTGCACAGGGAGCAGTGGGGAGGGGGTGCAGTGCGGAGGGGGCGTTACCGGGGAACGTGACGGGGGGGTGGGTAGTACCAGTGAGTACTGTGTGGGGACTGCATCTTGCTCAAGTGTCCCGCAGTGGTGCCACTAGCAGTCCAGGTATTCAAACCCACAACCTTCTGATCACAGGGCCAACTCCCTAACCACCAGGCTCCATCAATTATACATATTTCCCATTTCTGTGGAACACGAGATTCCCTCAAAAAGCCATTTCCTATATAGTAATGTAAACAGTGCACTTTGATCTCGCCAGGCAGGAAGACAGGTCAATGTGTTTCTCACCTGCAAAACTGTGCAGCGTCGTCCCCCCGATGTGACAGGCAGCAACTCCTGTGCTGGCAGTGGCGTACGTGCTTTTAGGGGGCAGGGACCCAATTATCCTCTTCAACAGAAACGACTTCCCTGTGCCTGAAAGACCACATTCATAACCCATGATAAAAGCATAATGTCAAAAAAGACCAAACTAGAAACAGGGTGCACCTTTTTTTACACAAAAAATTAGCATTAATAGCACTTAATGACATTTTAGACCAAACTATTGAGACGAACAGTACATGATGAAAACATAAGTCCTTCTATGGCTGGTGAAACAAAAATACTTAAGACTTTAAGGCCTTAAAATAATTCTGTCGACATATTTTAAGGCCCTGTGGATAAAATGATAATACAATGCAGAATCTTTCAAAGATTCCAAAAAAAACAAAAAAACAAAAACACAACATTGAAATGCAGCCTTTGATACACATCCCCATACAATCAATTTGTAACTTTAAATATGTAATTACTTTATAATTACAATTTGTAACTACAATCAAGTATACATTTGTGAGATCCTGCTGGTGTGGGTTTGCTCGCTTTCAGTGATGCACACGAAAGACCTGTAGATGCTGTTGATCACTCAAATGGGAAACTGATCTCCAAGTCAATAAGTGAATGTTTTTTTTTTAATCTAGACCCTAAAAATCAGTGTGGTAAGGGCGGCGGGGACAGAAAGAGAGGAAATACAAAAGAGCATACCTGCACTTCCAGTGAAAAAGACGTTCTTCCCACTTAAAACCGCGTTCAGAACCGCAGTCTGTTCTTTACTGAGTTTTCGTGCCACTGGCAAAGTCAGAACTGATTTTTTGTTTGGGGGGAGAGCTTTCACCTAGAACACACAAAGCAAGGCTTAGTTTCAGAAGGAGACATCTCAGTTCAGCATAGCGCCTGCACAGATGTGTGATTTATCCTCACGCAGCTGTGGAAAGCCTTCCTTCCCTTTTCCTTAGTCCGCGTTTATAGATAACAGCGTCCGAAACCACATAAGCAAGTCAGTTAAGAGTTTACTGTACTCCAGGGCTGCATGAGCTGGGAAAAGATTTGGATTACTGTATTGCAATTGCAAAATAAAGGGTCCTTTTCATAAAACAACAAGTATAATTCTAAGGGATAAACGGAAAATTTTATTCTTAAAAGGATGAACTATGAATATTTGTGGTGCACAAAACCCTCACAAATATTAATTAAAAAATTTAAATGAAGTTAAATGTAGATATTGGCACCTTTGAGCGCACTTTGGCGAATCAAAGTCTTTAAAGGTTCAAGATCGGCCAAAATATCGAGACTTTTGTTGGATTACATGAAGACCTTATTTTATCAGAACACCCAGGAACTCACCTGGAGCTGTGATTGGTCACCCTGTCAGAAACACTGATTGCTTAGAGGCCTTCTGTAATATCAGTATTGCAGGGGCCGAAATTGTGATAAAAATAAACAGACGATTTATTGTGCAGCCCTACTGAACACCTGCACATCAAGCATGTCTCAGCTGATCAACCACATTCGGGATATGAGGTGGCGGAGGAGGGTAAATTGCATCACTTTAAAGAAAGTGGTGTAAAATATTAACTCACACTCACACAATGTGATTCTAAGCTGCTGTCTCCTGTACAATAATACGCATATGGTGCAATTGCAGTATTATTTATTCTGGAAGGTTTACATCCCTTTCCCACTTTACTGTCAAGGATTTACAGCCCCTTTACACTGTTATACTGCTACATTGTCTATTTGTTGTATTGTTCGTCATCCCTTGCACTTTGTTCAGTGCTGTAACTGCCTCCTGTGCAATAATAATGACACTTGTGGTGCAGCACTAGTCACTCTGGAAGGTTTAAATCCTGTTCACTCTACTGTTACATTACTCTACATGGTTGTCTATTTATTGTTTCTGTTGTAACTTGCACATTGTTGAACGTTGCTATATGTTCTCTGTGGAGAAACGTCTCGTCACACCATGTATGTGTTCACAGCTGCTGATGACAAAGTAACCTTGAACCTTATTGGCGGAGCTAAAGTGACTTGACGGAATCGTACCAGGCTGGTGTCACAGTCTGCTCGGGGCCTTTTAACCTGCTGTGATCCTCCAGTGTTCTTATTATTGGCGGGTCTCTCCGAGAGAGCCTTTGGCTGCAGGGGTGCGTTCACTTTGCTCCTCAGCTCGTTGGCTTTCTGCACGTCCTTCAGCTGCAGGGGGCTGACGGTGTTAAAGGAGCGGGGGAGGGCTGCCCGCAGCCTGTCCCGGTCACTCACAGGTTTACGGTCCCGCGAGGCTTCATGCTTTATGCGCAGCGTCCGGAGAAACGCGCCCAGGCGGTCAGGCGGACAGTCCGAGATCATCACCTGCGTGTTCTCGGGCTCCAGCTTCAATGTGCACTTGCCATCTTTGGCGAAACGGGTGAAGAGCTGGAAGCCCCGCAGCATGAAGCTCTCTACGTGGCCTTTGGCGCGGTCCTGAACCCGCAGGACCAACTCCTGATGCTCATCCCTACCCAGCAAGACCGTAGCAGAGCGCATGACCCGCCGCTTCATCATGTGCCCAGAGGAGGTGCCCACCCGCTCCACCGCCACGGTGCACTGCAGCTCCCCAGCATCATCATCTCGCAGCATCGCGGATCTGAGGGGAACAGAGACAGGACACACTCTTTGTTAGCTTACTCACATTGAGTTTTGAAGAATCACTTTTCTTGGTTTCACTGTAATAAAGCTGGAAATAATCACTGCTTGAAACAACAGGTAGAGCACCTGGGTAAGTGGGATTAAAATAAACTACACATGTAAATAAACGCGGAGCAGCTGGGTGGCCTAGTGGTTAAAATAAAATGAAGAGCCCCCTGCAATCAGGAGGTTGTGGGTTCAAATCCCAACTGCTAGTGTCATCACTGAGGGACCCTTGAGCAAGGTATCGCCCCCACACGCTGCTCTCTGGCACCCCTCATTGGCGGCGGCCCCCCGCTTCACTTTTTGAATGGGATAAATGCAGAGAGAGAATTTCACTGTTCAGTGTGGTGTGGAGTGTTCATGCGTGACTATAAGGGACCACTTTACTTTGAATAGGCTAGTAAATTTTTTACATGGCAATTAATGCGAAGTACTTTTTTAACGCCCACACCGATACACAGAGCTGCACGAAATTGCGATGCCTGTCAATACAGTAAAGTGCCCATAACATCACTTTCAAAAATTAAAAAGGTATAATGTCGCTAAACAGTGTTTCCACTGGTGGTTTAACCCCCCACAGCCCATATAAGGAAAATAAGCTACAAAATAGTCCTGTTTTTCAAATCCAGTAACTCACCTGGAGCTGTGATTGGTCACCCTTTCAGAAACACTGATTGGTTAGAGGCTCATTTGCATATCATGGGGATTGTGATATCAGTTTAGAGACAGACATTACGATTAGCAGATAATATTTTGTACAGCCCTGGTTATACACCACTTCACAGTTCTCATCTTCAGAAACAGTCAAGAACAGGTTTAAACTAATAAAAGACATCAGATGAGCCTCAAAGATGTAGTTTACAGAGCCCTTAACCTCCAACTCAACAAATAGGTTAGCTAGATTAAGTTGACTTTTCAGTTATGCAGCAGAATGTTTAGTAAATTGGAAGTTTTCATGCCTAAAGAACGCACAGCCTACTTGTATTTAAAAAATTATACAGTCAGTTAAACAGATCAGATTTTAAGATTTCTGCATAATTCAGTCATGTTGTGGGGCAGTTGGTGGTCAAGTGGTTGGTGAGTTGTCGGTGCGATCAGAAGGTCATGAGTTTGAATCCCAGGACTGCTAGTGGCACCACTGAGGTACTCGATCAAGATATGGTCTCCACACACTGCTCCCCAGGCACGGTGTTCCTGCCTGCTTCGCTTGGTGAATGGGTTAAATGAGTTAAATGCAGAGGAAGAATTTCACACTGTGTGCTGTGGTGCGTTCACACCTGATTATAAAGGGCCACTTCACTGTACTTTAGTTCACTTTAGAATGATTTAATGTGAAATACCCTGCTCTAAATCAATGGTACCTATCTACAGTCCTGGAGAGTGAGTGTCTGGCACGGTTTAGTAATTTCCCGTCTCAAACACCGGGCAATTAAAAGGTCAACTGAAATAGGTGTGTTCGAGCTGGGGAGAATTTATATCACCAACCCTCCAGGACCACAGGATCCTGTTATAGAGAAACCTGCCAAATTAGAATGGTTACCGAGAGTAAAAGCACGTTCAAAGCATTCGTTCAATGTCCCCAAAAGTTACATGACAATGAAAGTCATTACAAGATTTTCTTTTTTTACACAGTACTGTTGGCCCTCTTATTTTTCATGGTGAAGAGAGGAGGTACTTGGTCAGTGGGCACTGAAAGATGGTACACAATTTTGTTTCAGGTTACTCTTTTTTTCTTTTTAGCTCCACTGATTGTTTTGAATGTTAAATAAAAATGTTACATTTGTGCATTTACTACCACTGCGTAGAAATCCGTTTCTCTGCAATGAACCATTTCATACCAAACACACTCTGAATGTGTCTGTTTACACGTCGACCACTTGAATATAAAGAAAAATTGAAAATTGGGACCCCAATTCCCCACTTTTTCTACTGTTTTAACACTCAAACAGCCTCACTCAAGTCCGGCCGGCGAGTCCCGCAGGGAGTTGTAGTTTTTGGCCATATCCTTCCAGGACCGATTGCATTGAAATGTCTAGCTTATAGAACTACAATTGAAAAACCAGCTGATAACCCAGCTTATCGTAAATTATGACAACTTATAACTCAGGATAACAAAACAAGTAATACCCCAAGACTGCATGAAACTAAACAGGACTCCACTATTGCGGTAAAAAAACACAAAATATCAACATAACACAAAAAACATGACAAAACATCTAGACTGGAGAAAACTGGGAGCTGCAACATCATAACAGACAAATGCAAATGCATTCCCAAACTAAACAGAAGGTATAACCACAGAGATAAGCAGGTTCGGATTGTAATTAAATGTACACTTACTCTTTAAAAGCCCTTCTGATCACTGCAGCTGCACGCCACGATTTTCAAATGCTGCACCAAGGGCCAATAGCAATGAAGCAACTCGGTAACCAATCAGAGCGGGGCATTTAAACAGCTGACCAATCAGCTGTCGGCTTTGGAAAACACATGGGCTGCGTCACTGAAGTGACGTGAATCAACAGCAACACAAAAGGAAGACTGAACAAGTGCCTTCAGTTGAATTGATTTCTTTTTCCGAATATTTTTTTGTTTTCTAAAATACAGACGTGTGACTAATACGAGTGGGTTGAGGATAAAAAGAGGTTCTAGATAGAATCCTTTATTTGATCAGTGCTTTATCTTGTCAGCCTTTTCTTCTTGTAGCTCCTGAGTCTGGACATCACATTGTCCTTGAATAATAGTTAATTAAAGGACTATTAAAGACAAACAGCTTTTTTTCTTTCTTGATTCACTACACTGTGAATCAAAATAGGCTGAATCATAAAGTTAATCATAAACTGCACTCACCTCAAACACACACACACACACACACCTCACACACATACTCACGTCACACACACACACACACCTCACTCTCACCTCACACACACTCACCTCACTCACACAAAACGGAACTGTGTTAAAAAAAATCACCTGAGTCTGTTCCAGGTATCACTCACTTGGTGTTTTAGCAGCGGTGTGCTTTCGGCATGCTGGCATGTCATTTGGGTTCTGAGGGTTAAAGGGAGGAGGAACGAAAGTTCATGGCGGATCCTTACTTTGTCTCATGCGACATATCTGACAGCTATCCTAGACCAATTCACCCTGTACGTACGTAATACACCAGTGTTTTGGTTGACAGTGGAGGTGAATGGAAGTCTGGTTCCATTCACCTCCATCCAGTCTGCCTCTGAAAGCTCCTCACAGAAAGTTCTTCCATCAGATGGTTCTGGTTGCGCCGCCTGACGCCTGAGACGTTGTTCTACCAGA
>JBBJLS010070937.1:0-11487 GCA_037577275.1 Bryconaethiops microstoma | reverse complement strand
CATAAAGCAGAATGAGGTGCTTGTGTAGGAATTTAACAGACACTGGCATGGAATGATTGTCATACTCATAGAGATGCAGATTTAAAAATAAATTGCAGTGGTTGTATATAAATATATCTCTGAATATACAAATGCTTCACTTAAAAAATAAAATACTATGGGGGCACACAACAGGGCGACTATAACAAGACAGCATTGTATACAGAATTTTAATATAAATATATGTATGCTGTTATACAATTTTACAGTCATTTAAAATATATCATTCTAGCCACAGTGAAAAAATATAATTAGAGCCACACTAATGTGTTGTATACAGTAGAGTTATATTACAATAGACTAAAGACTACAAGGAGAGAAGAAGCACAGTGCAGATGTACTGGAGTATACCTTCGATGTAAACTAATTATAGTCGTGCAAATGTAGCAATTTTTATTGCAGAACGTGGGCAATGTTCAAGTAGACATAAATGTAAACATTCACTCTTATAGCAGCCATAAAAAAGTGAAGAGGTGGAGTTATGTAATGCAGAGCAGGGTGTTGAGTAGACAGTTCAGTGTGGGAGGGGACAGCATGGTGTTCAGGAGCCGGACTGCTTGGGGGAAGATGCTGCAGAATTGTCTACCAGATGGAAGGGGGGTAAACAGTTTGTGGAAGGGATGAATAGGGTCATCTATAATGTTGGTGGTCATATGGGTGCAGCGAGAAGTGTAAATGTCCTGCAGGTTTGGTAGAGGGCCGCTGCTGATGTCCTCAGAGGCCCGCACAATCATCTGAAAGGCTCTTGGCAGTTTCTAAACCAGACCGTGGAGCGCCTGTGCTCAACGTGTAAGGAGTTCCAGTAAAGAGTTCAGGATCCAATTGCAAGTGGATGTGTTCAGTCCGAGCAGGTCCAGCTTACTGATCAGGGGGGATGATGGGTTAAATGCTGAGCTGAAGTCCCAGTGTTCTCACGTGGGAGTTGCGATGTTCCAGGTGTGACAGGGCCAGGTGGAGTGCAAGTGAGATCACGTCATCTGTTGAGTGGTTTGTGTGGTACGCGAATTGCGAACTGCCCACTGTGTGAGGGAGCTGATTCTTAATGTGGCTCAGGACTAACCACTCAAATCACTTCATGACAACTGGAGTATGTGCTACTGGGCGGTAGTCATTGAGCTTTGAGAGTGTGGCCTTCTTTGGAACAGGTCTGATGTCGGTGGCTTTGAAGCAGTGTGGCGTCCCACAGTGCTTCAGGGCCACCGCCATCAGACGTGTTCCAAAGAGCTAGCGAAAATGTCCGCTAGGACGTCAGTCAGCTGGTCGGTGCAGGCTCTGAGCACACGTCCGGGTACATCGTCTAGTCCGGCAGCTTTGCGGGGGTTGACCCTGGCGAGTCTTTCTCACGCTGGCTGCAGATAGAGACAGCACTCGGTCATCTGGCAGTGGGGTGGTCTTTCGTGCTGACTTTATGTTGTGGGCCTCAAACCTGGCTTAGAAGGACCTGAGTGCATCTGGAAGAGAGGCAGCGGTGTAAGACACACGCAGCAGGGTCCTGATGACGGTGATGGCTTGGATGCCCTGCCACATGCATCTCGAGACAGTCTAACAGGTGAAATGGTTGATGACTTTCTTTGCGTATTCGTGCTTTGCCAGCTTGATACCCCAGGACAGGTTTGTCCTTGCTGCTTTGAACACTTAGGCATCGTTCGCTCTGAAAGCAGCATCCCATGTTTTCAGCAGTTTATGAACTACTGTAAACCACTTTCTGGCTTCTGGTTTACACGTGTCTTGACAGGTTTGATGACAATAACAGTTCTGCAGGGCTTCACCAGCTCTCTCTGGCCACGTTCTAATCTGTTTTGTTACAGGTTTTGCTCTTTTCAGCAGTGGGTTGTATGCTGGAGTGAACATTACCGTAGTGTGGTCAGAAAGTCTGAGGTGGGTGTGGGGGGATGCTCTGTATGCTGATCTGGAAGTGGTTTTGTTAACACCACCACATCAACAATAACGCTGAACTCCCGTGGCAAGTAATAAGATCTGCACTTCACTGCCATGAATTCTGGGATGTTGTTGTTCAGGCAGGTTTTTGTAAAGATGAAAACGCAGCAGTCCCTCATTTCGCAATGTGCAACACTCTGTAGCCGGATCTGGTCAAGTTTATTTTTCAATGAGCGGACATTTGACATTATGATACATGTAACAGCGGGTCTGGTTGGGTTAGCCTTTAGCTTAGCCCAGATGTCCCCTCACTTACCGTGCTTCCTGGCACGCTCACACCACTTTTGGTGTCTCTTTGCTGGAATAAGCGCCACAGGCAACTCAGGGACGGGCTCACGGAACAGGCCAAGCTCACAGAGCTCTATTGTCAGAGATTTATTGACCTTTGTTGACCTTTCTGGATCTCTGTGACATGTACTAATGTAGTAGGAATTAAAATGCAGACAGCTGGAATCGCTTTATTCATTTGGTCTTTCATTCATAGTCACAGTTCATCTGAAAGCCCACAACTCATTTGCAAGCCTTGAATTCTGTTTTCACTTTGCATACTGGAGGGGTGCATCATAACTATATTGATTCACTTCACTTGATCTTGTGTCATGTTAATGCGCACATCCATGCTTACTCTTCACCAATATAGTCTTACTGCTGTAGTCACAATGCCAAACTGCGAACTGTGGGAGGTGTGCCTATGTGTGCATAGTGAAAAACGTGTATTGTTGAATTCAGGGTTAGTGCTTTGTGCATTCGTTGCTTGGGGGAAAGGAAAGAGTGGTTATCACATTTTCCTCACACTTCACTGACCTTTTTATGAGTCTTTAATATAAGATAACAGCAGAAGTTGAGTTCTTTATGCAGACATTTTATTCAAACATTTTATGCAAAATGTTCTTTATGCAAACATTTTATAGTCACAACTCAGGTGCAAATGCTATTTTTTTTTACTCTTGCATTAGGTAGAGCACCTCGTACTGGCTCGTTTTTTTTATTTATTTATTTTTTTTTTTACACGTCACATGACTCAATACTGCAGCACATTGTCATGTGTGTCTGTCATTTCTGTTGAGCCCTTTTCTGTGCTAGTGGAGGCTTCCAGCTTCACTGAGCGTAAAGACTGACAAGAGAGTGAGCGGACCAGGTCAAGCTCTGTTGGCCTGAAGTAAACACACTGCTCACTCTGGCTTGCTTGAGCCCTGAATGTGCAGTTGAACTTTGATCTCTCGGTCAGTGATAGACTGGACTGTGTTGTGATGGTGCTCTTAGCCCTTGCTTGCTCTGGTAACATATTGAGGTCAAAGGATTTTCCAAACTGCTGAAAAGTGCACTTGTTGAGCTGCAACTGCACACGATTCGGGATGGCTTTGCTAGGGCGTTGGCTACTTTCTGCAGGTTTAGAACTGGGATTCCTTTGGGTCTTAGGCCTTTTTCCTGAGACTTGCTTAGATTGGGACTTGGCAATCTGTTGTGAACATGAAATAGGACTGATCTCAGAGAGGGTAGGGCCTAATGAGGTGAAGGAGGGGGAGTTTGAAGGGCATGCTAAGAAAGGCACTTTATGATTTACTGATGTTTCTGATGTAGCTTTGACAATGGGGGTTGCAGCTGCCCCATTGATTGAGTTCTGTCTCGACTCGACATGCCCCACAAAGGACGATGAAAGTGAAACTGTGGAAGAGGAAGTGAAGGAATTGGCTAACAGAGAAGGTGCAGAATGATTGGTCATCATTTCAGAGCATGTCGACCCTACACTCCGATTCTCTAAATTATCCCTATTTGGTTCCAAAGTAGTTTTGTGTGTTTTCTTTGGTGTGGAGCTGCACTTGGAAAGGACAGTCCTGGGGCGTCCTGCTGTGCCACTCCTTTGCTTTGTTGAAGATATGTTGAGCCTCTCACCGCAATACAGCAATACAAAGTCTCTCTGGCTGCTCAGAGGCATCAGCTTCAGCCCACAGCGGCGTTTATTGAAGATCTCTAATATTAGATCTATGAAAGGAAAAGTTGCCATAGTGTGAAGCCCCTTGCAGCAAAAAACTGGGTGTGATCATATCACAAAGAATTATAAATAGCCCTGAACCACAACTGCAATCTCACGTTTACATGGTATACATTTTTTTTCCCATGCGCATGTACAGTTTCACACGTCCACAAAAAAACACTGCTTTTTATATATATACTTCACTTGGAAAAATGAAGCTCATAATTGGATCTTGGCTTGGACAAACCTTTAATTGGTACAGAATGTTTTCAAAATGTGGAGGTTCTGTAATGGATCGCCAATTAAAACGTCCTTAGGGAGCGTCCTTAAGAAAATTTTTTGTTCTATGAGAACCCTTATGGAAACCATTATTGGAACCTTTATTTTTTAAGAGGGCGTAGGTTACCCTAAGCACATCCACTTACCCAGGGTTTCTGTCACTGTTCTTGGCACCACGTCCTTTAGCACTTCACAGTTAGTGTGAAGAGCAGGGTTACAATTCATTTCCAGCAACCAAACCTGCACACAAACAAATACTGCCAGTGTAATACCAGCTTATTTTTGTTTGAATCACAAGTACGGTGTTCATTTCTGTGTGTCTACATGTGGGGCGAGTGTGTGAATATTTATTTGTGTGCATGAGGGTGGGAACGTATGCTTGTGTATACGTGTGCCTGTTTGTCTATGTCCATGTGTCAGGTCAGGCCTTAGACTCCACCTCACTTAACATCTCAGGCCCCTTCGCCCCTCCACCACACCCTGCCGGTGGAAGAGGCCCCCGGCCACTGGTGTGTTGGTGGTTTCTCACTGTCCAGGGCTGGATGCTTGGGTGAGCACTGGCTCACTCGCGGTGGTTGCTTGGCGGGGCCTGGCCCTCCTGGCTTTGTTGGGCTCCGGCTGGTGATTGGGGGGGGGCCTTGGATCTCTGGGCCCATGGACCGGTCTTCCCTGGTGTGGCCGGCCGCCGGTGGAGCCTGCGGGCCTGCCGCCGCGGCCACCTGGGGTACCTGCACTGTGGCTGCCGGATGACACCCCTCCGGGCTCTCCTCTGCCCTTTTCTGGGTGGGGGCCGCAATTGTCCCTGCGGTGGTTCTCCTGGGTCTCCTGTGCCCTGGGGGGCCTCTGGATGTCTGGGGCCTGGGTCTCCTCCATGTCTGCTTCATGTCCTGGGGGACGGGGCTGTGGTTCTCCACACACACTATTAAACATTTACATGGAGGAGCCTTATGAACACAAGCGCACTCACACATGCAGGTGTGCACACAGGTGTACACACAAGCATTCACACTGGTGTACAAACAAGTGCTCACAGACACACACTGTCTTGATCTGCTGTTGCTTCAAAACATATTTTGTAATATTAGTTCTGAGTGCTGCTCAATAACATTTAACATTTAGTATTTATTTCTTTTGTTTTCTCTTTTTGTCAGCAGGTATGGAAGCAGATTATCTGTATCCTCTATCTCCTTCTCCTTTTTTTTCCTTCTTTTTTTTCTCCCCCCTCCTTCTGTTGACTTTCTCCCCAACTTTTCCTTTTTTTTTCCTCCTCTTTCTTTCAGCCCCGGTCGTGCCTGTAATATTATGCTTAAATAAAAAGATATTTAAAGTTAATTGATTGATTGATTAATTTTAAAAAAGGGCTGTGAATGATGATAGCACAGCTACACATACACACTGTCATGTGTTATCTGTGTTACTGACAGGGCGGAGAAAAAAAATGAATCACATAAGTAGGTAACATAGCTTCACAAAGTAGGATGTAAAAATGCTTGTATTAGTGGTAATACTTTAATTATGAATCACTGCATTGCTTCAATTGGTTTGAAGTACCAACAGATTAATTTGGTATCAATGTATATCACGGTATCAATGTATTAATCAAGTCGTAATTATTAGATGGCATCCTAACTTCACAGTCTAAAAATTCAGTTTATTGTTAAGGAAATAAATAATAAAGAAATTTTTTTTGGAAATATCTCTCCATGTCATCATGTTTAAAAAAAAAAAATGAAAGTAGAAGCTTGTAGTTTTATATAGTGTGTATATATAGTATAGCATGACTGACATACATTCTAATTTTGATGTAAAAGATAGAGAACAGAAATATGATGTAGTGTTTGCAGAATGCCTAGTGATGACCAACACTGACACTACACTGCACACATTTCATTTCACTTACCATGCCCATAGTCATGGATGGCAGGATTATTTACTGTAGGTTATGCACCGATCAGCCACAACATTAAAACCACTGGCAGTTGAGGGGAAACATATTAATTAACTTGTTACTCTGGTACCTGTCAAAGGGTGGGACCTTTATGGCAGCAAGTCAATTCTTTAAGTTGATGTGTCAGAAGCAGGAGAAATGGTCAAGTGTGAAGGATATGAGCCGCTTTGATAAGGGCCAAATTGTGATTGCTAGACAACTGAATCAGAGCATTTTCAAAACCATGTACCTAGTACCTAGCAACAGTTGTCAAAAGAATGACAAACGATGATCAGGGTCCTTGGCGCTCTAGTTTCATCGATGCATATGAGGACTGAAAGCTGGCTTATCTGGTCTGATTCCATAGAAGAACTACTGTAGCAAAAAGTTAATACTGGCTTTGAGAGAAAGGAAACAGAGCAAACAATGCATCACAGCTTGCTGACCAGTCAGAGTGCCCATGCTGACCCGTGTTCATTGTCGAAAGTCCTACATTGGGCAAGTGAACATTAGAACTGGACCATGGAGCAATAGAAGAGGCTGGACTAGTCTGATGAAGCACATTTTTTTTCATGATGTGGATGGCTGGGTGCATGTGCGTCGCTTACCTGGGGAGAAGATGGCAATAGAATGCACTACAAGAAGAAGGCAAGTCAGTGGAGGCAGTGTGATGTTTTGTGGCAACATTCTCCAAGGAAACGTAGAGTCCTGGCATAACATTGACGCACTGAACCCACCTAAATATTGTAGCAGATCAAGTACAGTACATTATGGCAACAATACTCCCTAATGGCTGTGGCCTCTTTCAGCAAGATGCTGTCACACTGCAAAAATTGGTCAGGAATGTTTTGAGGAACATGACAAAGGGCTGACTCAGCCTCTAAATTCCCCCGACCTCAGTCTAATCGACCATCTGTGTGATGTGCTGTACAAAAGAGTCCGATCCATGGAGGCTCCACCTTGCCTCTTAGATGACTTGATTAATAACATCCTGGTGCCAGAAAGCACATCACATCTTCAGAGGTCTTGTAAAATCCATGCCTAAAGCGATCAGAGCAGTTTGGCCGCCCGCGGAGGAGCTACACGATATTGGACAAATGGTTTTAATGTAATGGTTGATCAGTGTACAGGATTTTGTGAGCTCAGGGTGTTAGGGGGTGGAGTAAGAGTGGGTGCCCTGTGTCATGTTTATTTAGTATTAGGCTTTTCATTATGTAGGCTTGCCAACTCTTGCACTTTTTGATGTTTTCTCAAATAAGTAAACCAATGAATGATCACAGCTCACTTAGAACAAAAATGTGAACAGGTGACCATTTAGAACAGGTGACCATTTGTTGGTGTTTTGCACATGCAATATGACATGTGTAGTAGCCCACTAGGAAGACACTCCTGTAGGACCACTGGAAAGAGGTGGGGCTTAAAAATGCTGGAGCAAGTTCCTCATTTCTACTACTGACTTCCTCAAATAGCTCAATTACTCAATTAAACTTTGTGATCCAAAATGAACCTACTGAAAGGACTTCTAGTAGTAGAGTGCTATTTTTTACAAAATGTGATCATTTAAAAGCAGACTGTGGAGTGAGTTTTCTCTCAGGCGTGAGTGAGCAAACTCGAAAAACACAAGCCTACACAAACACAAGCTAATGCCTAAGCTCTGTGGTTGAAATTAGTGTCTCACTCCAGGCAAGTTGCCAAACTTACAAAAATCTTATTGTTTTTATGAATGAAATAATTCAATTTCGTCTAAAATTCATCTAAGAGGGCCTCAAATTTGCCTCACATAGCCTGGGGCCCCAAAATCAAAATAGGCTTGCTTGTGTGGTTTCTGACATTTTGTGACATACATCAACAAAAAGTAATTTTCCCTGTCCCATTGCTTTACAAATAGCTGAAAAAAGGATTTATAATATCAGCTGCTGTGATTCAAAGGCTGAAACACACAGACAGAATTAAAGTGTTGATTCGAGCACATACAAATGATCTGGTGAGCTGGAGTATTCAGCCTGGGGACCACATGTTTACTGCTGCAAGTATGCAAGTTGCCTGGCAACCGTTTAACAGGGTAAAATTTGGGTTGGACCATAGGGAGAAACTGTTTCAGAACATAACATTTTCTATGCATTATTATCTGCAACATAATTTACTGAGAGTATAATCTAAAAAAGAAAAGTCATACAAAAATGCATTTGTAACATGTCTTACTTCAGGTTCCATAACATTGTGACTAATCCCTGTTGTGCTGTCCCAATGAGGTTAACATGGAAAACACACACACAAAGACATTAGCATATGGTACAATGTTGTTTAAATATGGTGTCCCACCTTGAAGTCCTCGTCAATCAGGAAGTCGCAACCAATCAGGTCAAAGTAGCCTAGTTTACAGTCCAGTTTAGCCTTGACAGCCAGAAAACACTGTATCATAATCTGCTGCATTTGCTTCTGTAGAATCAAATACACACACACACACACACATGCTTCTGATGCTATCTTCATGGATATTTCCCATTAACCAGTGTAGTACTGTTGCTAAGTATCTTTAGGTCTATGCTCGAGTCTTAGCCAATCTTAACTGTAACCTCAGTAACCACAAAACAAACATCTCTGGGCTCCTTTTTAAATAAAAGATGTGTTTTTATAAAACAAAAAAGTCTTCCTGTTAGCCTGAGGACATTATGTGCCTTTAAAGAGAATAAAACAGAATATATAAAATATACCATCACATAAAACATACAGGATATGGGCAGGACACGGAATCATAAATATATTACTTTAAATCAAGATAAAATAATAAATTTCTTTTTCTTTTTTTTTTGTGTTTGACGTTAGTGAGGCTAAAGGCTTACCCCATCAAATCAGCAATACAGTCCATTCTCCTCGCTAATGCCCAATTGCCGGACAACTAATTGCATCACATAAAGTTGCAGCGAGCCAAACAGTGGGAATTAAAGACTGCTGTGTTTTTATTTTCACTGAGATGCTGCTTCATGAAAATGACGCCAACTCGGTCGTTCAGCTAAAAGAATTGTCCATCTTCAGAGCGGACAGGGACAGCTCTCTGTCCGGTAAGACTTGCGGTGTGGGACAGTGTGTGTACATAAACAGAGACTGGTGTACAAACACTGCTGCCATCACAAAGCAGTTCTCCACTGACTGAAATATTATCAGTCAGATGTCAGCCCTACCTACCTGCTGTGTGCTGGTGGTCAGTGTGTACCTCCCTCTCAGTGTTCATGCTAACCAGGTGCTAGCTGAACTGTATGAGGTGAAATAGCATATCCGGACTCATTCTTAATCATAGCTGAAGCTGAAGTTCTTAAACATAAATCTGAAGTCCACTGCTTGGACAATGAATACATGAACATATGTGAGGATAACAAGGCTCTCCAGGACTGCTTTGCTACGACAGACTTGGACATTTTGAGGGAGGTCTCCATCAACCATCAACACCTCAAAGTCCATAGAGGATGTTACTGTCTCCAAGAGTGTCACCATGAGAGCCAACCAAGTCCCCTGGATGACAAACCCGCTACTAAAGACCAGAAATGCAGCCTTCAGATCTGGAGACAAGGCTGCCCTCAGGACGACCAGAGCCAACTTGTCAATCAAGCTTATGCACACAAGATCACTGAACACTTCATCTGCAATAAAAAAACACGTCGTAACTGGCAGAGCATTCAAACTACAAGTCCTATCCACACAGCTGTGACAGTGATGCCACCCTCCCACATTTCTTCACACAAAGAGCTGGTGAGAAAAACTTCACCTCCCTCCAACTCACTTCTATCGACATGAAGTGCTTTGAGAGGATAGTCATGGCTCACATAAAGTCCAGTCTCCCAAACTCTCTAGACCCCTTGCAATTTGCATATCAGTCCAACGATCCACCGAGGAAGTCATATCCTATGCCCTTCACCTCTCCCTGACACACCTGGACAAGTAAGACACCTATGTCAGAATGCTTTTCATAGACTTCAGCTCAGCCTTCAACACAATCACCCCTGAAAAGCTGATTGTGAAACTGAGTTGGTTGAATCTGAACACCACTCTCTGTAATTGGATCCTGTATTTCCTGACAGATAGGCCCCAGTCAGTACGGATGGGCTGCAACACCTCCAACATCACACTGAGCACCGCAGGGCTGTGTGCTCAGTCCGCTGCTCTTCACCCTGCTGACCCACGACTGCACAGCCACACACAACACCAACCACTTCGTCAAGTTCGCTGATGACAGGACTGCGCTGGGGCTGATAATCAGCAATGAGGAGTCAGCCTACAGAGACAAGGTGAAACAGCTGTCAGTGTTGTGCAGAGACAATAATCTCTCTCTTAATGTCGACAAGACTAAAGAGATGATTGTGGACTTCAGAAAGTCACGTGACCACACCCACTTAACATCAATGGCTCTGGCATGAGATTGTTAGGAGCGCCAGGTTCCTCGGAGTGCACATAACTGAGGACCTTACATGGACAAGAAATGCCACCTCCCTAACAAAGAAAGCCCAGCAGAGACTTCACTTTCTGAGATGGCTGAAACGAGCAAGCCTCCCACCTCCCATCCTCACCACATTCTTCAGAGGGACCATTGAAAGTGTGTTGTGACCAGCTGCATCACTACCTGGTACAGCAACTGCAACATGCCTGACCACAAGCGCCTGTAGAGGGTTGTGAGGACAGGAGAGAACATTATTGGGGTGCCTCTACCCTCACTAGAAGACACATTCTGCACACAGACTGTTCGTAAGGCCTGCAGCATTGTGCAGGACCCCTCCCACCCCTCACATGGACTATTCATACTCTTGCCATTAAAGAGGATACACTGCAGAATCAGAGCCAGATCTGACAGACTGCAAGACAGTTTCTACCCCCAGGCTGTCAGGCTTCTCAACACCATGCTGCCCACCGGCACCCTTTTCATTTATGCACACAAACTGTTTACACTGACCATTTACTGAAGATATACACAGCCAGATATACAGTGGCTTGAAAAAGTGTTTGCCCCTTCCTGATTTGTCTTTTTTCCATGTTTGTCACACTTAAATGTGTCAGATCATCAAACTAATTTAAATATTAGATTAACACATGCGTTTTTTAAGTGAAGGATTTTATTATTAAGGGAGAAAAAAAATCCAAACCTCCATGGCCCTATGTGACAAAGTGATTGCCCCCTAAACCTAATAACTGGTTGGGCCACCCTTAGCAGCAAGGTCATGCCCCAGCATTTCAGTAGGATTCAGGTCTGGATTTTGACTAGACCACTCCAAAGTCTTCATTTTGTTTTTCTTCAGCCAATCAGAGGTGGACTTGCTGGTGTGTTTTGGATCATTGTCCT